>JANHFF010000156.1:0-155000 GCA_024542945.1 allo-octoploid hybrid of Carassius auratus x Cyprinus carpio
AAAACATGCCTAATAATTCAGCACTCCTGAATATAAGCAGTTTTTCACTTCCAGCAATAATGGACAATTATATATCACTCATAAATGATCAAATACCAAATGTATAGTAGTTATTAAGACTGATGGGATGTGGAATTGGAAAAATGTGCTTGGAAAATATCATCAGAATATCAAGTGCCTAATAATGATGCACGCCGTGCATAGCATGTTTAATGATTTTATTGATCTATAAGCATTTGTGAAATATTTTTGCCGGCATTACAGCTTAGTCTTCATCTGTGAGCTGAACTGTTTTACTGTTACATCACGAGTTTGTGTAAATTCAGATACATGTCATGTCACAGGATGTCATAGGTCAGTATTTAAATGAGTTTGAAATTATTATTATTATTATTATTATTATAAACCTATGCAATTATATATATATATATATATATATATATATATATATATATATATATATATATATATATATATATATTTATATTAGGGGTGTATTGATTCATCGATATGGATCGATGCATCGATAGCACCTAAAAAAAACCACCTAAATAACCTTTGTAAAATCAAAAACGATTAATCTATATTTAGTTTTAAACAGCGAAGACTATGCAGTTATTTACATTTGATATATTAGGGGTGTATTGATTCATCGATATGGATCGATCGATGCATCGATAGCACACGTACAATATCGATATCTGTTATATAAATAGGCAGCTTATTTGACACTGTCTACATTTTCACATAATGTCCGTCAACGGGTGCATTCTCGTTCAAACTCACTGATTAGGACTCGGTATAAGGCACAAGGTGAGCATATAAAACGCTCGGGATTGTTCGCGGAACAGTCGAGCGCTGTGTGAGTTTTCACCGCACACATCTGAAGTGCGTGCACGCACACAGACAGCCGCACGCGCGAATACTAAACTGAGCTATCTTCCGCTTTTTTGTGCATGGATCAATAAATACATAATAACATCTAAATGCGCGTTTTGGGGAATATCCTAGTAAACACAGTCAGTTAGGCATATTTCTTAATGTTAACAGTTCAGAAAGAAAAGGCATGTGTATATTAAACCCGTGATTGGTTCTTAAAGTGAAAGCAAACTAATAATAAATCTAATGCTGTCAAAGAAAAATACAAGTGCTCACTGCTTCTGACTAAATAACCTTTGTAACATCAAAAATGATTAATCTATATTTAGTTTTAAACAGTGAAGACTATGCTGTTATTTACATTTGATTTTTTTCTGATTTTTTTGGAAAAAAAACCCCACCTAAATAACCTTTGTAACATCAAAAACGATTAATCTATATTTAGTTTTAAACAGTGAAGACTATGCAGTCTATGATTTTTTGAAAAAAAAAAAAAAAAACACCATTAGCAACAACATAAACAATATCAATTTAAAATACTGATTTTTTTTTTTTCTGATGATTAAAGAGATGTTTAAGTCTCTCTCTCTCTGGATAGCTTGATATATCTCTCTCTCTCTCTCTCTCTCTCTCTCTCTTTCTCTGTCACACACATACTCTCAACACACACACATTCTTCAAAGGGCAATGGCAGAGCCATCAGAGTGACTCAGCCCCCTCCTTTTTCTCACACAGAGAGAGTGGCCTCAGAGTGATATCAGATGACTGACAGTTTTTTAATTTTCTATTATCCATAGAGCATTGTAAAGTCGTGAAACTATGCATATTTGCTCAGAATGACTTGTCCTCTATATATAAAAATTTTGAAGTGTTTGGAAGCTGCACTTTAAGAAATATAAGACAATTTATGTTTACTTTTTTACTGTTATTTCAATAAATCACTACGGTGAAACCGTTCAAGCTATCCAAAATCCATTCGCAATTTAAGTTCCTCAATGTTTTGGCATCATGTAGACAAAGTTTGGTGTGTATACTGTAATTCTGCTCTGAGCAGTATGCATTAATTCACAGCTATATTTTTCCAAAAATCCATATTCAAATCAATATAACCGACTTCCTGTTGGTCGTAGCTGATGACTGTAAATGAGAAAGTTGTCCGTCTTGATAAGAACAATTTATGTACCGAGTTTGGTGTCTGTAGCTAAAACTAACCCCCCCACTTTTGACAAAAGGTGGCGCTATAGAGTGGCTCCTCCACGCCCGTTCATGAGCTTTTGCCAGTGTCTAGCTATCATTAATACTGATATGTGTTCTGAGTTTTATGTAATTCTGAGCATGTTATCTGCCTCAAAATCCCCAGAAAAGAATATTCAAGTTTGAAGTGTTGCCATGGCAACACTATGTTAGATATCAATATCCCCACAACAGATCTACATCGGCCGTGTTTTATCATTATTCTGATGAAGTTTGAAGCAAATCGAGTAAAAATAAGATGCTGAATTCAAAGCATTTTGAAAATGACACACTTCCTGCTGCCAGTTGGTGGCGCTGTAACTTTGACTCCTAATAGTCACATATATGCGATCGGCATCATACATCGAACAAACCGATGAAGTTTGATCTAAATCAGGTAATGTATGTGAATGTTATTAGACATTTCCTGTTACTCATTTCTCGCCATAATTTCAACGCCTCGCCACGGACAAACCATTCGAGATATCAAAAATATCTTCGCAATTTAGCATCCCCAATGTCTTGAGATCATGTTCACCGAGTTTTGTGGCGAACGGGTGGAGTTCCTCAGAGGAGTATATCAAATTCCAGAGCATGTGTTTTTCACAAAACCCTAAATAGCCAACTTCCTGTTGGGCGGAGCTTATGACATGCAGTGCGAAAGTTGTTTGGTTTGATGAGATCTACATGTGTACCGAGTTTCATATGTATACGTGCAAGTATGGATGATATATGGCCCTCAATATTCCAGGGGGCGCTGTAGAGCCCCTGTGCCACGCCCATGTACCAGTCTCTGCCCGGCCCTAATGGCCGCAGATTCCAAGGTGTGTGCCAATTTTCAAGACTTTTTAAGCATGTTAAGGGCCCCAAAAGCCCCCGAACCCTTGGAAAAAAATTAGAGGAATAAAGAAAGAAAAAAAAATAATAATCCTAAGGAAAACAATAGGGCTCTTCGCCCTCCAGGCTTGAGCCCTAATAATAATAATAATAATAATAATAATAAACGAAGCAATTCCAAGAGGGTCCTCGCACCTCGGTGCTCGGGCCCTAATTAAAGCTGCAAGCAGCGATGAATGGGCCCTCGCACCCAGGCTCACCACCACCGGGTGGCTTTTGTAAAACAGCGAACGGCGAGAAATATGCGTTTAATGTGGTAAATATAAGAGGAATATGTCAAAGTCATTTATATGTGCCAATCTTCCTGCTGCCAGCTGGTGGCGCTATGACTATAACTGGATTTTGTCATGTAGATTTCTTCAGTCCAGCACTTTTATCAAGCATATGAAATTTAGTGCAGATTGAACATGGAATGTTTGAGTTAGTATAAAGCATGTTGTGTCCTATTGCCAACAGGTGGCGCTATGATTATAACTGAACATTGGCCTTTAGATATCTTCAGGCCATGACTCTTATCAAATATTTGAAGTTTGGTGCAGATTGGACATTGCATGTTTAAGTTAGTGTAAAACAAGCCATTTCCTGTTGTCAGCAGGTGGCGCTATGATTATAGTGGAATAATGACCTTCAGATGTGTTCAGGCCAAGACTCTTTTCGAACATGTGAAGTTTGGGGAAGATCGGACATCTTATGCCTGAGTTACAACAACTTCTATTCCCATGGCGAGACATCGAACTTTGTCACGGCGCCATGGCCACACCCTTTAATGAAACCTCAAGATGTTCACAATTTAACATCGCAAAGGCCTTTAGATTAGACTGACCAAAAAAAAATTATAAAACGTCATAAAATTTCTAGGAGTAGTTTGTTACGGCGTAAAACATGTCACTTCCTGTTGCCAGCAGGTGGCGCTATAGCGATATCTGAATATTGGCATGTAGATATATTCAGGTCAGGAGTCTTCTCAAACATGTGAAGTTTGGGGCAGATTGGACATTGTATGTCTGAGTTATAGCAACTTCCTTTCTCATGGCGAAACATCGAAATTTGTAAGGCCGCCACAGACACGCCCTTAAACGAAACCTCAAGATCTTCGCAATTTAACATCGCAAAGGCCTTTAGATTACACTGACAAAGTGTGGTGTTGATCTGAATAAATCTCTAGGAGGAGTTCGTTAAAGTACAACCCCTGAAAATGGCAAAAACGACACAAATTTTGCAGAGAAAATTCAAAATAACTGACTTCCTGTTGGGATTCGAATTTCGTACCAAGAGACTTTTTTGTAGGTAGTTGGTGTGTTACATGTGTGTACCGATTTTTGTACATGTACGTGAAACGTAGCTCGAGGCGCACTCCATTGAAATGTATAGGTGGCGCTATCGAGGCATTTTGCCACACCCAATGGAATATTGGCCTTCAGATGTGTTCAGGCCAGGACTCTTATCGAACATGTGAAGTTTGGGCAAGATCGGACATTTTATGCCTGAGTTACAATAACTTTTATTCCCATGGCGAGACATCGAATTTTGTGACAGCGCCATTGACACGCCCTTTAACGAAAACTCAAGATCTTCACAATTTAACATCACACAGGCCTTTAGAATAGAGTGACTGAAAAAAAACAATTGATGTCATAAAATTTATCTGGAGTAGTTTGTTACAGTGTAAAATATGTCACTTCCTGTTGCCAGTAGGTGGCGCTATGACTATAACTGAATATGGGCATATCAATCTGTTCAGGTCAGGAGTCTTATCAAACATGTGAAGTTTGTGGCAGATTGGACATTGTATGTCTGAGTTATAGCAACTTTCATTTTTCATGGCGAATCATCGAAATTCGTCAGGCCGCCACGGACACGTCCCTTCAACGAAAACTCAAGATCTTCGCAATTTAACATCGCAAAGGCCTTTAGATTAGGCATACCAAATTTGGTGTTGATCTGAATAAATCTCTAGGAGGAGTTCGTTAAAATACAAGGCATGCAAATGACAAAAATGATGCAAAATTTGCTCATAAAATTAAAAATAACTGACTTCCTGTTGGGTTTCGGATATTGCTCCAAGAGTCTTTTTTGTAGGTACTGATGCTTTACATATGTGTGCCAATTTTCGTGCATGTACGTGAAACACAGCTCGAGGGCTGTTGATTTTTTTACGGTAGGTGGCGCTGTCGAGCCATTTTGCCACACCCTCTTCTGAAACCTATATCAGACGTAAATTTTCACCAGGTCTGACGCGTGTGCAAATTTTCAGGACTTTTCGAGCATGTTTAGGCCCTCTAAAATGCGATTCATTTTGGAGAAGAAGAAGAAGAAGAAGAAGAATAATAATAATTAAAGCTGCAAGCAGCGATGAACGGGCCCTCGCACCCGGGCTCACCGCCATCGTGTGGCTTTAGTAAAAAGGTTAACAGTGAGAAATATGCATTAAAGTCAAAAATATAAGTGGAATATGTCAAAGTCATTTATATGTGCCAATTTTTTTCTGTTGCCAGCAGGTGGCGCTATCATTAAAATGGAATATTGGCCTTCAGAATTGTTCAGGCCAGGACTCTTTTCGAACATGTGAAGTTTGGGGAAGATCAAACATTTTATGCCTGAGTTACACCAACTTATCTTCCTTTGGCGAGACATAAAATTGTGTCACAGCGCCATGGACACGCGCTTTAACAAAAACTCAAGATCTCCACAATTCACTATTGCAAAGGCCTTTAGACTAGACTGACCAGAAAAAAATATTGATGTCATAAAATTTCTAGGAGTAGTTCGTTACAGCGTAAAACATGACACTTCCTGTTGCCAGCAGGTGGCGCTATGACTATAACTGAATATGGGCACGTAGATCTGTTCAGGTCAGAAGTCATCTCAACATGTGAAGTTTGGGGCAGATTGGACATTGTATATCTGAGTTATAGCAACTTCCTTTCTCATGGCGAAACATCGAAATTTGTAAGGCCGCCACATGACACGCCGTTTAACGAAACCTCAAGATCTTCGCAATTTAATATCGCAAAGGCCTTTAGATTACACTGAGCAAGTTTGGTGTTGATCTGAATAAATCTCTAGGAGGAGTTCGTTAAAGTACAACCCCTGAAAATGGCAAAAACGAACACCAATTTTGCAGAGAAAATTCAAAATAACTGACTTCCTGTTGGGATTCGATTTCGTACCAAGAGACTTTTTTGTAGGTATTGGTGTGTTACATGTGTGTACCGATTTTCGTACATGTACGTGAAACGTAGCTCGAGGCGCACTCCAGTTGAAACTGTATAGGTGGCGCTATCGAGGCCATTTTGCCACACCCGATGGAATATTGGCCTTCAGATGTGTTCAGGTCAGGACTCTTATCAAACATGTGAAGTTTGGGCAAGAATCGGACATTTTATGCCTGAGTTAATAACATCTTTATTCCCATGGCGAGACATCGAACTTTGTGACGGCGCCATGGACACGCCCTTTAACGAAAACTCAAGATCTTCACAATTTAACATCGCACAGGCCTTTAGAATAGAGTGACTGAAAAAAAAAGAATTATGTCATAAAATTTCTCGGGGTAGTTTGTTACAGCTGTAAAATATGTCACTTCCTGTTGCCAGTAGGTGGCGCTATAGCGATAATCTGAATATGGCATATCAATCTGTTCAGGTCAGGAGTCTTATCAAACATGTGAAGTTTGTGGCAGATTGGACATTGTATGTCTGAGTTATAGCAACTTAATTTTTCATGGCGAATCATTCGAAATTCGTCAGGCCGCCACGGACACGCCCTTCAACGAAAACTCAAGATCTTCGCAATTTAACATCGCAAAGGCCTTTAGATTAGGCATACCAAATTTACTGTTGATCTGAATAAATCTCTAGGAGGAGTTCGTTAAAATACAAGGCATGGAAATGACAAAAATGATGCAAAATTTGCTCATAAAATTAAAAATAACCGACTTCCTGTTGGGTTTTGGATATTGCTCCAAGAGTCTTTTTTGTAGGTACTGATGCTTTACATATGTGTGCCAATTTTCGTGCATGTACGTAAAACACAGCTTGAGGGCTGTTGATTTTTTTGGGATAGGTGGCGCTGTCGAGCCATTTTGCCACACCCTCTTCTGAAACCTATATCAGATGTAAATTTTCACCAGGTCTGACGCGTGTGCAAAGTTTCAGGACTTTTCGAGCATGTTTAGGCCCTCAAAAATGCGATTCATTTTGGAGAAGAAGAAGAAGAAGAAGAAGAATAATAATAATTAAAGCTGCAAGCAGCGATGAACGGGCCCTCGCACCCGGGCTCACCACCACCGGGTGGCTTTTGTGAAACAGCGAACGGCGAGAAATATGCGTTTAATGTGGTAAATATAAGAGGAATATGTCAAAGTCATTTATATGTGCCAATCTTCCAGCTGCCAGCTGGTGGCGCTATGACTATAACTGGATTTCAGCATGTACATTTCTTCAGTCCAGCACTTTTATCAAGCATATGAAATTTAGTGCAGATTGAACATGGAATGTTTGATTTAGTATAAGGCATGAGGTGTCCTATTGACAACAGGTGGCGCTATGATTATAACTGAATATTGGCCTTTAGATATCTTCAGGCCATGACTCTTTCCAAATATTTGAAGTTTGGTGCAGATTTGACATTGCATGTTTAAGTTAGTGTAAAATAAGCCATTTTCTGTTGTCAGCAGGTGGCGCTATGATTATAGTGGAATAATGACCCTCAGATGTGTTCAGGCAAAGACTCTTTTCGAACATGTGAAGTTTGGGGAAGATCGGACATCTTATGCCTGAGTTACAACAACTTCTATTCCCATGGCGAGACATCAAACTTTGTCACGGCGCCATGGCCACACCCTTTAATCAAACCTCAAGATGTTCACAATTTAACATCGCAACGGCCTTTAGATTAGACTGACCAAAAAAAATTATAAAATGTCATAAAATATCTAGGAGTAGTTTGTTACGGCGTAAAACATGTCACTTCCTGTTGCCAGCAGGTGGCGCTATGGCGATATCTGAATATTGGCATGTAGATATATTCAGGTCAGGAGTCTTCTCAAACATGTGAAGTTTGGGGCAGATTGGACATTGTATGTCTGAGTTATAGCAACTTCCTTTCTCATGGCGAAACATCGAAATTTGTAAGGTCGCCACAGACACGCCCTTAAACGAAACCTCAAGATCTTCGCAATTTAACATCACAAAGGCCTTAAGATTACATTGACAAAGTTTGGTGTTGATCTGAATAAATCTCTAGGAGGAGTTCGTTAAAGTACAACCCCTGAAAATGGCAAAAACGACACAAATTTTGCAGAGAAAATTCAAAATAACTGACTTCCTGTTGGGATTCGAATTTCGTACCAAGAGACTTTTTTGTAGGTATTGGTGTGTTACATGTGTGTACCGATTTTTGTACATGTACGTGAAACGTAGCTCGAGGCGCACTCCGTTGAAAATGTATAGGTGGCGCTATCGAGGCATTTTGCCACACCCGATGGAATATTGGCCTTCAGATGTGTTCAGGCCAGGACTCTTATCGAACATGTGAAGTTTGGGCAAGATCGGACATTTATGCCTGAGTTACAATAACTTTTATTCCCATGGCGAGACATCGAACTTTGTGACGGCGCCATGGGACACGCCCTTTAACGAAAACTCAAGATCTTCACAATTTAACATCGCACAGGCCTTTAGAATAGAGTGACTGAAAAAAAAAAAATTATGTCATAAAATTGTCTCGGTAGTTTGTTTAAATATGTCACTTCACTGTTGCCAGTAGGTGGCGCTATGACTATAACTGAATATGGGCATATCAATCTGTTCAGGTCAGGAGTCTTATCAAACATGTGAAGTTTGTGGCAGATTGGACATTGTATGTCTGAGTTATAGCAACTTCATTTTTCATGGCGAATCATCGAAATTCGTCAGGCCGCCACGGACACGCCCTTCAACGAAAACTCAAGATCTTCGCAATTTAACGTCGCAAAGGCCTTTAGATTAGGCATACCAAATTTGGTGTTGATCTGAAAAAAATCTCTAGGAGGAGTTCGTTAAAATACAAGGCATGCAAATGACAAAAATGATGCAAAATTTGCTCATAAAATTAAAAATAACCGACTTCCTGTTGGGTTTCGGATATTGCTCCAAGAGTCTTTTTTGTAGGTACTGATGCTTTACATATGTGTGCCAATTTTCGTGCATGTACGTGAAACACAGCTCGAGGGCTGTTGATTTTTTTACGGTAGGTGGCGCTGTCGAGCCATTTTGCCACACCCTCTTCTGAAACCTATATCAGACGTAAATTTTCACCAGGTCTGACGCGTGTGCAAAGTTTCAGGACTTTTCGAGCATGTTTAGGCCCTCAAAAATGCGATTCATTTTGGAGAAGAAGAAGAAGAAGAAGAAGAAGAAGAAGAATAATAATAATAATAATAATAAACAAAGCAGATACAAGAGGGTCCTCACACCATCGGTGCTCGGGCCCTAATAATAATAAGAATAATCCTTAGAAAAACAAGAGGGCCCTGCGCCCATTGGCTCGGGCCCTAATAAACAAAGCAGATACAAGAGGGTCCTCACACCATCGGTGCTCGGGCCCTAATAATAATAATAAACAAAGCAGATACAAGAGGGTCCTCACACCATCGGTGCTCGGGCCCTAATTAAAGCTGCAAGCAGCGATGAACGGGCCCTCGCACCCGGGCTCACCACCACCGGGTGGCTTTTGTAAAACAGCGAACGGCGAGAAATATGCGTTTAATGTGGTAAATATAAGAGGAATATGTCAAAGTCATTTATATGTGCCAATCTTCCTGCTGCCAGCTGGTGGCGCTATGACTATAACTGGATTTTGTCATGTAGATTTCTTCAGTCCAGCACTTTTATCAAGCATATGAAATTTAGGGCAGATTGAACATGGAATGTTTGAGTTAGTATAAAGTATGTTGTGTCCTATTGCCAAAAGGTGGCGCTATGATTATAACTGAACATTGGCCTTTAGATATCTTCAGGCCATGACTCTTATCAAATATTTGAAGTTTGGTGCAGATTGGACATTACATGTTTAAGTTAGTGTAAAATAAGCCATTTTCTGTTGTCAGCAGGTGGCGCTATGATTATAGTGGAATAATGACCTTCAGATGTGTTCAGGACAAGACTCTTTTCGAACATGTGAAGTTTGGGGAAGATCGGACATCTTATGCCTGAGTTACAACAACTTCTATTCCCATGGCGAGACATCGAACTTTGTCACGGCGCCATGGCCACACCCTTCAATGAAACCTCAAGATGTTCACAATTTAACATCGCAAAGGCCTTTAGATTAGACTGACCAAAAAAAATTATAAAATGTCATAAAATTTCTAGGAGTAGTTTGTTACGGCGTAAAACATGTCACTTCCTGTTGCCAGCAGGTGGCGCTATAGCGATATCTGAATATTGGCATGTAGATATATTCAGGTCAGGAATCTTCTCAAACATGTGAAGTTTGGGGCAGATTGGACATTGTATGTCTGAGTTATAGCAACTTCCTTTCTCATGGCGAAACATCGAAATTTGTAAGGCCGCCACAGACACGCCCTTAAACGAAACCTCAAGATCTTCGCAATTTAACATCGCAAAGGCCTTTAGATTACACTGACCAAGTTTGGTGTTGATCTGAATAAATCTCTAGGAGGAGTTCGTTAAAGTACAACCCCTGAAAATGGCAAAAACGACACAAATTTTGCAGAGAAAATTCAAAATAACTGACTTCCTGTTGGGATTCGAATTTCGTACCAAGAGACTTTTTTGTAGGTATTGGTGTGTTACATGTGTGTACCGATTTTTGTACATGTACGTGAAACGTAGCTCGAGGCGCACTCCGTTGAAAATGTATAGGTGGCGCTATCGAGGCATTTTGCCACACCCAATGGAATATTGGCCTTCAGATGTGTTCAGGCCAGAACTCTTATCAAACATGTGAAGTTTGGGCAAGATCGGACATTTTATGCCTGAATTACAATAACTTTTATTCCCATGGCGAGACATCGAACTTTGTGACGGCGCCATGGACACGCCCTTTAACGAAAACTCAAGATCTTCACAATTTAACATCGCACAGGCCTTTAGAATAGAGTGACTGAAAAAAAAAAATTATGTCATAAAATTTCTCGGGGTACTTTGTTACAGTGTAAAATATGTCACTTCCTGTTGCCAGTAGGTGGCGCTATGACTATAACTGAATATGGGCATATCAATCTGTTCAGGTCAGGAGTCTTATCAAACATGTGACGTTTGTGGCAGATTGGACATTGTATGTCTGAGTTATAGCAACTTCATTTTCCATGGCGAATCATCGAAATTCGTCAGGCCGCCACGGACACGCCCTTCAACGAAAACTCAAGATCTTCGCAATTTAACATCGCAAAGGCCTTTAGATTAGGCATACCAAATTTGGTGTTGATCTGAATAAATCTCTAGGAGGAGTTCGTTAAAATACAAGGCATGCAAATGACAAAAATGATGCAAAATTTGCTCATAAAATTAAAAATAACCGACTTCCTGTTGGGTTTCGGATATTGCTCCAAGAGTCTTTTTTGTAGGTACTGATGCTTTACATATGTGTGCCAATTTTCGTGCATGTACGTGAAACACAGCTCGAGGGCTGTTGATTTTTTTACGGTAGGTGGCGCTGTCGAGCCATTTTGCCACACCCTCTTCTGAAACCTATATCAGACGTAAATTTTCACCAGGTCTGACGCGTGTGCAAAGTTTCAGGACTTTTCGAGCATGTTTAGGCCCTCAAAAATGCGATTCATTTTGGAGAAGAAGAAGAAGAAGAAGAAGAAGAAGAATAATAAATATAGCTGCAAGCAGCGATGGCGGGCTCAAGCCATCAGCGCAAACGCCAACCCGGTGGCATCAGGTAAACTGTGCCCAGCGGGCACATACATTTACAGTAACCCTCTGGCACTCAGGTTTTAAGGGATACGGCAATTAATGGGTTAATCCGAACCATCAAGACTTTGAAATCACATACACAGAACAATATTCATTAAGAAAGTGAAATTAAATGATTAATAAACTATTTATTTGAACCCTTGCTATTTTCTATTCTAATAAAAGTATTGGCTATGGAACATCTGTAATAGAGTTGGCTAGCTGCATGCAAATAAAGTCATGCCTTTTATTTTTTCCCCTGTTTGCTATTTCACACTCCAGTCACTGAAGCGTTGTGGGCAAAGACACAGAAGGTAACTGAAACAATGTGGTTTAGGTCAAGGTGATCATTAGGGGTCCAAGCACATTGGTTTGTGTAGATGATGCAGTTACACAATGAACGTGTCTCTTTTCAAGTAAATTATGAGTCCTTATGTGAGTACTATTATATGCACAACATGAAAATAGATAAATAATATAGTGTCCCTTCTACACTTTTTCAGTAATGTGTGATAACTTGAGAAATATGTTGTCAATACTATTAAAATAACAAAAAGTAATGGTATTTAGGAGATGATAGCTTTTGCATAATTACTATATTGGGCTTTATTAAAGTTTATGAAAAAATAATGAATGTATATGCATTTTATTTATGCACATAAATGAAACATTTTCAAGTCTTTGAACAGATCTTGAAGTATTTGCTATCCAGTGGCACCATCGAGTGGACAACATTAGCATTGTGGCCTTCATTTTTGAACAACCTTATGAAAGGGGCCAATATTTTTTGAATGATTACAAATATTTAATGATTAGTTTCTGATAATATACTCACATTAAAATCTAATTTACTGATTCTGTATCTTATTCCATGCTTAATCATGAGTTTAATTTTCAATTTACATTTTTAAGCAGTGTTGAATGATAACTATGTGAGTTGCTAATTTTTTGTTTTGTTTTGTTTGTTTTATTTATTTTTATTATTTTTTTTTTTTTTAGGATTTACATTTAAAAATATAGCCTACTTCAAACATTTTAAGCAGCTTGAACAAAACCTGTTAATATTTATTACAGACCACTGTAACTGTCTATAATCTAAAAAACAAATTCATTATGAAAATAAAAGTGTGTACACCAGTTAAATTGGACGATAAAGAAATTGCTAACAATAGTTTATAGTGCATGTTTTAAGTTTATAGGTGTTTGGATGCAGAAATGGACAAATCAAATGTAAAATAACGTCATCGATTTAGTTAAATATAGATTAATTCTTGTTAGAGCAAAATAATAATAATAATAATAATAATAATAATAATAATAAATACATGAATACATACACACATACAAAAAAAAAGCAGCCAAGACGAATGATTTTCTGTTTTTTATAGATTAAAATTGAAGACAGAAAGCAGCTGGTAAATGCAGTCACTTTAATATTCAAATCCAGTATCATGATCCACTTCAGATTTATTTCTCAACAGTTTACATTCACGTGGCTGTTTTCGTTTATATTCGCCAAGCTATTATGTATTTTGAAATAATCTTGTACGCGATTTGTTCGTTCTTGCCAGAATCAGCGTCCTCTGGCGCTCGAGAGATCGATGTTATTCTGCCCTTAGACTGTCTCGCGCTGTCAAATAGTATTTCTTTTCACAATTAAACAGCTCAAAAACACCTGAATTCAGCTCTTGTTGTGTTCTAATTGGTGGATTGTGTGCATTCGCGGTAATATTATGTTTTAAAAAGCTCTTAAAACTATAAAAATGCTTTTATTGTGAGCTCGTGGTCAGACTGCAGGCGCTGATGCAGGTGATTTCTCTCTGGTCTTTCTCACTGTTCTGGCCAGACATCAATTATTAATGAGATCTGAGCCGGTAATAATAACATATGTTGGTTTAGCTTGTCAGTGTGAATGAAACGTGTATTTATTTGTCCGTTCTCGCCGAAAAACCATCACCGTGTTCTGGAGCGCAGAGCAAACGATGTGATGTTCAGCCCTTAGACAAAGAAAATCTCACAAGCACTCATAAACACTCATTTTCATCTCTATAATATGTTCTTCTAATTGTTTTGTGTTAATTCGCCGCTGTGTTTTAATGTAAAAGGCTGTAGTTTCTGTATGTAGGCTTTTTTCCCTTCAAGTGTTCAGAAGTCTCGCGCTGTCAGACAGGCTGCAGCAAATATTTCATTTTAACACTCACAAACATCTGAATTTAGCTCTTGGTGTGTTCTAATTGGCGGATTGTGTGCAATCGCCGTAATATTTTATTTTTAAAAGGTCTTAAACAAGAATAAACTCGTTTGTTGTGAGCTCGTTGAGACTGCACGCGCTGATCAGAGCGGTGATTTATCTCTCGTCTATCTCTCTGTTCTCTGGCCATACATCGATTATTAATAAGCCCTGACCCGGTAATAATAAGATATGTTGGTTTAGCTTGTCAGTTTTAATTAAATGTATTTATTTATTTGTATTTTTAACCGATTTAAAAGTGAAACTAAGCGAGACTCCTCCCTCTCAGTCCCGGGAATTGCTCCTGTAGAGGCGCAATTTCTCTCAGACAATACAGTCTCAGCACACATACACTCCTCACACAGAGCCAAAAATCCATATTCAAATCAAAATAGCCGACTTCCTGTTGGTCGTAGCTAATGACTGTAAATTAGAAAGTTGTCCGTCTTAATAAGAACAATATATGTACCGAGTTTGGTGTCTGTAGCTAAAACTAAGCCCCCCACTTTTGACAAAAGGTGGCGCTATAGAGTGCCTCCTCCACGCCCTTTTATGACCTTTTGCCAGTGTCTAGCTATCATTAATACCGATATGTGTTCTGAGTTTCATGAAATTTTAATCATGTTATCTGCCTCAAAATCAGAATATATTATACAGAAAAATATTCCAGTTTGATATGTTGCCATGGCAACACTATATTAGATATCAATATCCCCTCAACAGTTTTACATGGGCCGTGTTTTGTCATTATTCTGATGAAGTTTGAAGCAAATTGAGTAAAAATAAGATGCTGAATTCAAAGCATTTTGAAAATGACACACTTCCTGCTGCCAGTTGGTGGCGCTATAATTTTGACTGCTAATAGTCACATATATGCGATGGGCATCATACAACGAACAAATTGATGAAGTTTAATTAAAATCAGGAAATGTATGTGGATGTTATTAGACACTTCCTGTTTTTCATTTCTCGCCCTAATTCAACGCCTCGCCACGAGCAAACCATTCGAGATATCAAAAATCCCCTGGCAATTTTGCATCCCCAATGTCTTAAGATCATGTTAACCAAATTTGGTGGCAATCGGGTAAAAAACCTATGACAAGTATATCAAATTCCAGAGCATGCGCTTTTTACACAGCTCTAAATAGCTGACTTCCTGTTGGGCGGAGCCTATGACATGCAATATGAAAGTTGTTTGGCTCAATGAGATCTATATGTGTAATGAGTTTCATATGAATATGTGCAAGTATGTGTGAGCTATACATCAACATTTCTGACTTTGTTCCAGGGGGCGCCGTAGAGCCCCTGTGCCACGCCCGGGTCTCAGCCTCTGTGGCCTCCTAATGGCCACAGATTCCTAGGTGTGTGCAAATTTTCAAGAGTTTTTGAGCATGTTAAGGGCCCCAAAAGCCCCCAAAACTTTGACGGAAAATAAGAATACAAAACCCTAAATAGCCAACTTCCTGTTGGGGGGGAGCCTATGACATGGAGTACGAAAGTTGTTCGGCTTGATGAGATCTATATGTGTACCGAGTTTCATACGTCTACGTGCAAGTATGTATGATATATGGCCCTCCAAATTCCAGGGGGCGCTGTAGAGCCCCTGTGCCACGCCCGTGTATCAGTCTCTGCCCGGCCCTAATGGCCGCAGGTTCCAATGGGTGTGCCAATTTTCAAGAGTTTTCGAGTATGTTAAGGGCCCCAAAAGCCCCCGAGACGTTGGAAAAAAATAATAATAATAAAAAATAATCCTAAGGAAAACAATAGGGCTCTCGCCCTCCAGGCTTGAGCCCTAATAATAATAATAATAAACGAAGCAGATACAAGAGGGTCCTCACACCATCGGTGCTCGGGCCCTAATAATAAACGAAGCAGATACAAGAGGGTCCTCACACCATCGGTGCTCGGGCCCTAATAATAATAATAAACAAAGCAGATACAAGAGGGTCCTCACACCATCGGTGCTCGGGCCCTAATAATAAACAAAGCAGATACAAGAGGGTCCTCACACCATCGGTGCTCGGGCCCTAATAAGCCTTTATTAGATAAATCTAAGACATATAAACTAATCTAACACATAAGCACACGCACTCACACATTCACACAAGTTGCAGGACGATAGAACGTTAGGAAAGAGTGAGTTTAAGAGGATGAAAATGTGAAATCCCAAGTTTACAGCAATACGTGAAATTGCATAGACATGAACAACCATTTAATCACTTAATTAACCCTCGCACTGAGTTCCTCAATGAGGTTAAAATTATATTAGATAACACCAGTACAGATGTGAGTCTGGAGGTTACTTGCGTTGCCTGTTTAACGGGGTTCCCTTTTGTTGTCGCTGAAAAGGGGGTTTCCCGAGGTTGCTGATTGGCTGGAAGTTCAGTAGTCGTTGAAGTGACGTCTTGGGAAGCCCGTGGTTGGGCGTTGGCTGAAGATGCGGAGTTGTGGGCTGGTTCGTAGTTTCAGACGGGCACGCGAGGTCAGACTCGGAGACACGGCGTTACAAAACTTAACTCAGAACACGAACTCTCAAACGGAAAATAAAAGAAGTAAAGTTTGACGAAACTAGGTGGTGTTTCTTCTCATCGTGGCTAAGTAGCAGCAGGCGTGCAGGCCGAAGCACGCTGGAACGGCGCTCGAAGAACGCTAAAAGTGATGACAAAGCATGACTAAAAGCTAAAGCTAAAAGCCGGCATGACTGATAGCAAAAGCTAAACGCAAGCTCAAAGCTAAAAGCATGACTAAAAGCTTAAACTACAAGCAAAGCTAAAAGCAAAATTTGATGGTGTCCTGAGTATTTAAACTGGCCTTTTGGCCACACCTCAAATGTTGTCTTGACCAATTAGATATTGTCTTTTCTCGTGGTGTTGCGATGTTTGTCCCACCCATTCATAAATCATATGTTATCTTATCAAGCTCGTGGTCCGAATTTTCCCGCTCTTGCAGGGTATAATTTGGACATGATTCCTATAACAAGAATAAGATACATTTGACAAATAACTGATGGTCAGAAACGTTTCAAGCAAGAAGATTCGAACACACACATACTAAACATGAATATGATCCCTTAAGCTATTCAAGAGTTATTTAAAAAGACATACACAATAAGTGATTAGAAACATTATAATCAAATGTGGGGGTTACATGTATGATATGGAGTTGAGCAATGGACTGATATCCATTTAGAAGTCTTTTTTGAGTTCATTTTGGTGCATATATGCATTGGAAGGCATTCTCTGTGCCATTCTGTGGAGTAAGGATATGTCCTGTGAAGACCAGAGAGGTTAACAGGTCTCCTTAGGAATTTCAGTCTGGTTTTGCTAGGTGGGGGGAAGTCAATCCAACGATCTTGTTTACTCTCATGGCTTTACATGTGAGGGTCAGACTGTCCATCTCTTCGATTACTTGTCCCAAATTAGACAATCTCTTCTTCGAATTGAAATTGTCAATAATTGTTCTAATGGTGTTAATGTTGAAAGCTGTTCTGTGAAAGAGTTGGTTACCAGACTGTGGTGCTGGGAGTTGATTTACAACATCCTGCCTTTCTGTGGAATTCGGCTCATGTTTCAACCAGGCTCCCGATCGAATCTTTAATTTGTCTGGTTCACGCTACAGCAGCGTCAATAGCAACCACCATAGCATCGAACTAAAAAAAGATAAAAATATAAAACTCAATATAATATACATTCACTGAACGAAGAGTGTGAAAATAAAATGAGAGCAGCCAATGGGAAGAAGAAGAGAAAAAAAGGTGTTCATTTACATAAGCTTGGATCTGGAGAATTTCAAGCCAGTAACGGTTATGTAGGAACCTACTGTATGTAGCACACTGTCTGGCGGATTATGACTGTAAATTCATTGTATGTCATTTATTAAGTAAATTACTTTTCATTGACTTTAAGTGTGTTGTGAATAAGAGCAGAGCACCATGGCTGAGTCAATACACCTGTGTGTTTTATTTTTTTTTTTACAAACTTATAGCTGCTTCAGAGGATTCAAGATTCAATACTTTATTGTCATTTCAACTCAGTCGAAGGGGATTTTGATGGTGAGCTCACAAAAAAACTAAACACCTCTCACACATTGACCACATTTGTACATTACAGTAAATAAGTAATATTACAATATGGTAAACACACAATTTTGTTCTCATACAGACAGACTAGTGGCGATATGTATGCTTAAATACAGTACCTAAGCTTTAAAATAGATCAAACCTAGTAAAACAACACATCTGCACAAGTAATGCAGTACAGTAATTATATTCCTCCACCACTATGAAAGGTTTATATGATCTGCAACAACATCAGAACCATTTCTTTGGACTTAAAAAGTTTATGAAGTGCTTGTGAACCTCAGCCTAATAACAGGTTCAAGTATACAGTCTGAGGATTTTAGGCCAGTTGGGACTTTTTCTACTCTGAGGAGCTTTGTAAATACAGGCCCTGTCCTGTCATACCAGTGCTTACAGTCCTAGTTATCATTGTCATCCTCAGTGTCATCCTCATTATTATCACCATCATCATTGTATACCAGTGTCTGTATGCTTGACATGGGGAGGGCTTGACACAAGTAGGGGTTGTCTGCAGGAACAATGTCTGGTACATGTGGGTGAAACATCACAGTGGCTTGATGTCGATTTCTTTCCAGCTGTTGGAGACGTTGGAAGAGAGCCGCTTTTGCACCAGGCTGATCTGTCTCTTTGATGGCAGAGCACAGAATGGCATGCTGCTGATGGAGGTGTTCAGTTACAGTTCTCATTTCCTGGTAAAGCATGCGCTTTTCCTCAGCTGCCCGAGTCTTCATATGTAAGGCATCAATCCCTCGCCTTTTTAGACTCCTCGAAACATTATCTTCTTCAATCTGGAAGACAAAAGAAATAAAAAGTGCTATGTCATGTTATCAGGTGGTTTCTAAAATGATGGGCAGGTAGTTGTGGTTAGTAAGCGGTTGTCAGATTGTTACTAGAGTGACTGCTGTGTGGTTTCTAGGGTTAGGTAACTATACTTACAGTGTCATCAAAGCAGAAGTAGACAGGCCAAGAGGGATCGCATGCTTCCTGAAAATCAATTGTTGCAGGGAAGATGCTCATCTGAGGTGGCCACTGAATGCTGTTGTATTCTTTTATTGCCTGTCTCAGTCTCTTGTTGGAGCTGGCTACCTGCTTGGACAGTCTAATGGCAATGCCCTGCCCATCTGTAGAAAAGTTAGCAAACATGCATTCAGAGGAATTAATTTATTAGTTTGTATTATGGTCCTTTTCAAAGTTGGATTTTAATGTATCTACTTATCCACAGCACTTAACCTGGATATTTTCTTTTTAGATGGAGGAGGACTGCTCTCTCCCTTGATTCAGTTCTAGCCTTGCAGATCAGCTGGCCTCTGAGTTCACAGTCAACATCTTTAAGGGTAGACTGGAAGTCTGAATCAGATTCTTGCCATCTTCTCCCAGTCCGATGTTTTTTCTCCATGTTCAGCAAAGAGTCCTCAATTCTACAATAGTTAGTTGTCTTATTAAATGTTATTTACACACTTGATCAGAGAACAGTAACAGACAGATTACTACTTACTCTGTTTCACACTCCATGTACGACTCACGAGTCCCAGATCTATACATTACAAAAAAGAAAAGAAAATACAGCACAAAAATTCAGTAGCTACCAAGCGGAAACCATTACTGTGGTACACCTGACCAAACATTGTATATGTTATAAGGAAGGCCTTGGTGGTAATTGATTACTAATCACACCATATTAAATTACTGCAGTATTATAGCAACTCTTAATTTGTAACCATTGTGACAGTTTCCTTCAAAACTATGCTGTTACTGTAATGACACCTAGGCTTTCATAAGTACATCAGCAGGGCACTTAAAGATGGCTGTAATTAACATATAGTCTTTCATAAACACATTGAACTCTTACTTGAACTTGTAGAACTGAATCAGCCTGATGATGTAGTCCCTTTTGCATCTACAGACAGTGTATGGAGAACAGATAAAGACATTACTACTGCTCTAATAAAGTGCTTCGTTTCATGTTACTTCTTCACATAGCTTACAGGATTGTATTTCATTACTGTACACAGAAAGGTAAGTATAACATATTTGCAATATTCTTTACTAATAATATTCATGACCTTCTTACATGTATTCAAGACATTCACACATTCACTTCAGTTGCTTTCTTATTGGTTTCTGTTTCTGTTGGGCTAGCTCCATCTCCCTTTTCTTCCATTTCTCCATGTCTCCCTCAGAAACCAACACTAGACAACAAAAATAACAGGAAACAAGACAACATCAATGCTACATACTCAGTGCAAAATGCACTTGTAAATGGAATCTAAAATTCTCCGTTTACAACTATTGTTACCTGCTTCTTATGTGCATTGTTTACCTGGTGCCTCTCTGATGACAGATGAGATGTCTTCTTGAGCGAAAATCAATATTTTCTCTGCTTTGTCTAGTCTTTGCAGGAGCTGCATCTCTGCAAAGACAGTTTAATTTACCCATTTGTGTGTGATCAGCTTCACTCCAGAAAATATAAAATGTATCCACCTTTTTCCTGACGTAAAAATGGGCGCCGCCATTTGTAAATTCTATAGGTCAAGCTTCCGGTCTCATTTGCGTCCAGCTATTTTTAGATGTACAAAACAGTTTGTTTTGCTTCTTGTTATTGACAATTGATGTGTCCTATCATATTATTTTAATCTGTTATCATATTTAAGGACACACTGGTTTGTACTGCAAACTGTTTTACCGTTTACTGTACGTTGTTATTCTCCTCGTTATTCATCTACAGCGGCTAATGAAACGGAAGTCTCACCCATAGGCTTACTTCCGTGTTGAGGAAAAAGATGGATAAACAGTAAACCACCAGCACAAAATTTTGCCAGATTATACAGCAGTGAACAAACCTAGGTCAGTTGATTTCCTCCGTCCATAATGCAAAAGGGCATCAGTCAACAGGTCAACGCGGTGAGATGGAGTCATCTCCTTTGTGACTCTGGCAAATCTTCGGAGGAAAGACCACAGCCTTTCCATTCCTTCGCCATCTGTGAGCCCAAAACCATCAAGCCGCCTGGTGCTGTACTTGATCTGTGATTAAAGCAAAGTGGTAGAATATCAGACACTGACACTGAGCATGATCCTACTACAGTGGAAACTGCTTATAGTATTCACGGTTACAGTGATCAACCACTTATATAGATCAAAAAGCTTGGGACAGAATAATTTCTATAGAAATGCTGTGTAAATAATTTGTTTATAGTAATCAAGTAGTCCGCTTACCAAGTTCATATTGTGTTTGGTGTGTGTGTGTACATACACTTGCTGTGCGCAGTTGCATGTCATGTGATGTTTTCCTCTACTCACACTGCTGTGGTCTACTGAATTATTTTGTCCTCCCATTCCTGCTCTGCTGGCTTTTTTGGGACTTTAATGGGGCGTAATTATCGTCCCCATTCTCTCACAGCAGCAGGTAGGCCTACTGTATGTTAAGTGAGTGGAGTGTAATGCTTTCACCCTGACCAGGAGAGGGCCTTGGCGCAGCTTATATAATTTTTATTTTTAAGTCAGTAAAAATAGTGAAGCTGTTCATTTTATTAATTTATATTCATAATTACACAAATTAGATAGTATTCTGCATAAAAAATAAAGAAAAACATATTATAGTGATAATGTTGTCCCAGACAGATGTGAGATAAATGGTTTCTACTGTATTATCCTAAACGGTGCATCTCTGAAACAAGACAAACACCAGGGGGGAGAAATGTTAGATTAAAGATTACTGGCAGGGCAATTTGTGTCCATAAACGTGAAATGCTGGCACGGCCAAGGAGTGGTTGTGTGGTATGCCCTCCCCTGATTTCTGATTTAAGAACCTTATGGCATAATTTTGACTTAATGTGTCATGGTCTTTTCTCAAAACAATATTTCAGTTTTACGAAGAAAAAAAAAGTACTTACATGCAAATGTGAGGCAACAAGACAGGCAATATTTAGACTACTCGCAGGTGTATGTTCTTGTCCTCACAGCTTCGAAGTAGCTCATCGATGACATACAGGGGATAGGCTAATCTATTCCAACACAAAAATCTGATTGATGACACTTTATACTGAAGAAAAGTAAAAATTAATTATAAAAACAATCTCCAGCATTAAATTCAATGCCTTAACAATACTCAATAAGTGCACTCAAAATTATCCAAACATTTTTAATGTTTTCTTATATTAGTGAAGATTATAGAATGGTTGTAAAGTTTACATTTTGTAATATTTTGGAATCTCCCATATACATTCCATGAGGTTCATATTTGGTGACTGAAAATATTTGGTCATGCTATTCTAAGCATTTTATGAATAGGCAGAATCAACACGGGGTCATTAGTCAGAGATGTCACTACTGTGGCATAGACTTGCCGTTCTCCTTGGCTCATGTTGACAAACATTAGGGGCATTTCATGACGACAAGAGGCTCCAAACACTCCTGTAACATCAAGTTTCTTTGCTTGTTTTTGTGACCTCAGCACGTTGCCAGCCTTGAAGTTACTGCAGTCCTAAAGATTTAAGGAAAACATAGATTTATGGGAGGAATAGTTAAGTAAATATTTCATGGACTAAATCTATGACTTACCTCGTGAGGCTTTGAGCTGTCAAGATGTGATAGCAGGTATTCCTCTACATCCTTTTCATCAACAAACATGCGGGTTCCATGTAATGGCTCAACCGCACTTGTACCTGAGCTTTGCTTCCTCACAAGGCCAAAGTTGGCATCCAATCTCACAATCATATCTCCATCTGCCTGGAAAACAAACACTTACAGTAATTCTGGTTTTGTACCTGCACCAGGTTTATACATTTATACTATTACTATTTTATTATAATACTTTATACAAAAATTAACTAATATTGCAGATATCATTTCAATGCCATCAGGTCATGGTAAATACAGTGGCTAATCAAACAAGAACCACGCTGGAACTAGAACCAACCTTTGGACATGCTGGGCATATGGTCCCATCATCTAATTGTGGGCAAATATCTACCAAACTTCTTTGTCGGAAGTGCTGATGCCTAAAATGGGATATGGATTCCCCCACCAGGGCTCTGTAGAGTGTTTTAACCTACGGTATAAGCAGCAGTCAGTGAAAACACTATTTCGTATGGTAACATGTGGTGATGATGGTGGTTCACTCAGAAGTTGTTATTTTATAGAAAAATATCAAGAATACTTTTGCATGCAACTGTACAATCCTAGATGGTTCCATAAATGTTTACTTTTAATTGTGATAATTAATGTAGTAAAATCAAGAAAGAAGGTGTATTTTTTCACATTTATATGGTCAGTATTCCATGATAGTAACTGAAATGTTCACTTCACAGACAAGACTTCAAACTGACATCTGCAAACTGACTTACTGTACCTCTGCAAGTGTGAGGTTATTTTTCCAGCGCAGGGTGTTGCAAAAACCCTCAACAGAAACCTGACACTCCAGTGACAGACAAACAAAAAGCTCTAGCAGAGGGATGGAGAAGGCTGTCTGGGGCTTTTCAGCTGTTGCTGGCCAGAGCCCATACCTTAGCAAAGTGCAGGTTTCTGGTTCACACGCACACATATTGACTGTGACGGTGCGGAGTCGTCCTGCCAAATAAAAAGAGGGAAATAAAATAAAAACATAACCAAGTACTTCTATAGAGACTACCATATCAACATAGACTAAATCACTTGAATGTGTCACCTATAACTTAATGGTCCGTTTTCAGAAAAAACATTAACTGTTTGTATCTTGAGACACAACAATGAAACGGACATATTTTAAGATAGACCAATACAAGTTGCTTTCTGTTAAAACAGTTCAACATGCATATTAGTCTAAGACTAGATAGAGCCTTGTCTGTGAAACTGGGGGAATGTTTGTTATTATTGGAATCACGAACAGGCACAAATTAGAAATGTATCACAAATTTGATTAATTCCTTACAGGAAATCATTATTCCACATGTAATAGGACTGGATTCCTTGACCTTTCAAGAAAATTAAATACATTAAGATTTTGTATCATGTAAAATGACAAACCTGTGCTGACAATGACCTTCATGTCCTTTGTGTACACAGTATGGGTGCCATGGCCTTCAGGTAAATATAGGAATAACCCCAGGGAGGATGGCTCATAGTAGGCATTCTGTAAGAAAGATTGATAGCTCTAACAATGCTTTCTAAACAACAAACTCGAGACACTAACAGTTGATACTACATAGTGATAAAACAATTTGAAGAATCTAATGAATCTGTTGAAATTACTGTGAATTTGCTGTCTGTATGTATGACCTTACATTCCACTTATCAGGAAGATGCAGTGAATTTCTGTGAGTCCTCTTCAGACAAGCCTCACAAAACACTGCAGTGGAGCTGCACTCAATGCACCTATAATCAGCATGTTCTAGGCAGACAACACACTGGGTAGTGATTGGTGCTGAACATTCAAAGGACACCTTAAGCATGTCATCCTTGACTGCATCCCAGGCATGAAGCTCTCTCTTCTTTGCCTTACTGTATGCAGTCTCAGAACATGAACTACAGCTCGGTGCCACATCATTAGGTTCAGCCTGTTGAGATGTAATAGACATGGAAGGGCTGGAAGGGTGGGTCTGTTTGGAGTTGGGCTCGGGAAGACCTTGACTAAGGTAAGAAACCTTTGCAGGGCCAGCGAAACACCTTCTCACCACCTTAATCTTAACGCTCCTGAAGTGTGCACTCTTAACTGCTTTTCCCATTTCTGAAATCAAAATATTTGGCAATTATTACATAAAGCACAGTACAACCCCTAATTCTTATCACAGCCTAAAATACTTCGGTAAACACAGGATGAAGATGAGGGATATGTATTTGGTGCCTGAGAAGACAGATAGACAGACAGACAAACAGACAGACAGATAGACAGACAGATAGATAGATAGATAGATAGATAGATAGATAGATAGATAAACACACAGGTGACAGGTGTGCTAGTAAAGCAGCAGCCTGATTAAAATTAACGTATTACTCTAAGCTTCCTCATGTGGGATCAAATGCAGCCAAGCTTTTGTTCAAACCCACAGAACTTTATTTTACATTCTAGTCAAGATCCCAAGGTTTCCAAACAGCCGTAAGATACGTCTTTGGTTTGAATATTTCTCTCAAGTCAATATGGGTAATGTTAGGCCTATGATATTGCTTCAGTGAAGCGTTATCGAGCATACACAATATGCAATAAGCCTGTCAGTGTGTAAAACGTCATTTTTACAGGTTTACTTTGCGTTTAACTATTAAACTAAATTTCCCCATTAGCTTCAGACACAAAAACATGCTAATTAGCAACGTTAATACTCACATAAAGCATGCAACGTTAACGTAACGACAGGCTAATAACGTAATAGGGCCTAGCTATAAGGTTTGCAGACACATCGCAATACGGTTATCTCATGTCAACAATCATGCCACGCAATACGATTGTATGTATTGTTTTCCCTTATTGGCTAATTAATAACAGTTTAAATGCTCAGTTTTATAATTTTAATAGTCTTACCTGAAAATATCGCAACGTTGCCGCGTCATCGAGTAGACTTCCGATTACGGGCGAGCTGGATTCCTCGTGGCTTGGATCTGGACTCTTCTCTGAGGCATCCAGCTGCAGCCCCGCAGACTCACTTCTTGCTAGACACCAGTGGCTGGACCATAGACAGTAAAAGAAATGGACACAGCGACCCCATTGGAACTCAATTGAGACAAGTGAAGCCCGTTTTTAGCGATTTTTAGCACTTCCGTTTCTGACGCGCAGACTCAAACTAAACTTGATGACGTCAGCAACCTGTCTGACAGATGTAAATCTTCTAGTAGCTGTGCGTGCAAACTGCCATCGTTAATCTTGCAGAGACGGCGAGTTTGAGCGGGGAGTTCTTTGGCGTGAGTGAGCAGGAGTAAGTATTCTGATTAATTATTTTGTATAGTATTTTAAAATGTAACGCCAGTACGCCATATCTCTTGACGTCTCCCCGATTGCCTGCGAGCTTCTCCTCCTGTCTGTACGGTAATTTCTCTACTGTGCGACAGAGAGTCGAGTGGTTATGACGCAATCGTTAGCCTATTTTTACAAAAACTGTTTCTACGGGGCCATAATGTAACATAGAAGGTAATGGAGCCCTTTATACATTGTCGTGTATCTTTAGAAATAAATAATGGACAAATGGAGTCTTTAAACGCCTCAGATGCAAAGTTATTCGCTGTCAAAGTGACGCCAAAATGAATGGGAGTCAATGGGATGCTAACGCAAGTGAAGTTCTGCTACAAGATGGCGGCACCCGGCCGACTTCAACTTCCGGTCGACTTCCTTGCCCCCTGGGCTGGACACCAGTGGATGGACAGCAGACGTCATTTCTTCTTCTTCTTCTTCTTCTTTTGTTTTTTATGGCGGTTGGCAAACCAACTTAACGGTGCATTACCGCCACCGACTGGGCTGGAGTGTGAATCAGGAGATATTGGATCTTTAAAAAAAAAAAAAAAAAAAAAAAAAAAAAATTTAAATCCTACAGGCTAAGCCTGTGTCTCTAAGAAACTTAATAACAAATTGATGAATGTTACTGGATGCCTTCCCTAATAAACCTTGCATTGTAAAATTATTCTGATTGACACTTCTGAGAGACTGAAAAAGCTGGTTTCTTTCTTGGTTGTACTTTGTGCACTGAAATAAAATATGCTCTACAGTTTCTAAATGACTGCAATATTGGCAGTTCCCTGTTGGATGTTTCCCTATTATCTTCAATGAAGAATTGAGCCCAGTGTGTCCTATTCTTAACCGTGTAATTATACTTTCTTCTCTTCTACTCCTACACTCTGTCCTTCCTATACCCACTTCTGGTTGTATATTATATAAATGCCTCCCTTTATCTTGATCCACCCAATACTCCTGCCATTTTGATCTTGCATATGCTTTAATGAATGTTTTAGCTTCAGATTTACTATATGGAACTTGTAATATTCTATTGTGTTTCAGTGTTTGTTTTGCAAGTTTATCAACCTCCTCATTCCCTTTCACTCCAACATGTGCAGGTACCCAGAGAAACCTGATTTTTAAATCCTTTGCATTTAACTTATGCAAAACCATACACATTTTATGAATTATATCATTTCTTATAGATTTCCCAGTTTTTATGCTTTCTAAAGCTGAATAACTATCAGATATAATCACTGAGTTATTTAACTCATTTCCCTCTACCCATTCCAAGGCCAACAAAATTGCAACCAGCTCTGTTGTGTATACTGATAAATTATCTGTTATTCTTTCCTGACATATTACCCCATTCTTTGGAATATATACTGCTGACCCAGCGTGTCCTGTCTTTGGATCCTTAGAACCATCTGTAAATATGAATGTATAGTCAGAGAAATGCATATCCAGATAATATTTAACAATATCCCTCACTGCTACTTCCTTTGACTTACTTTTTATTTCCTTATGAATGCCTAAATCTACATCTGGTATAGGGAAAAACCATGGTGGAATAGGAGGGACTGAAACCGTTGAACAGTACTGTAATTTATGTAACCCAATATTCTCAGCTTTCGCATCGCCAATCCACCCAAAACTTTTGTAATTGGACTTTCCATGTTCCCAGCAATCTTTTAAGATAGCTTTAGCTGGATGGCTATCAACTTGTCCCTTCACATTAATCCAGTATGCTAACATCAGTTGTACCCTTCTGATCCTCAAAGGCATCTCACCCATTTCCACTTGCATAGAAGATACCGGGGATGTTTTAAAAGATCCACTACATATCCTTAGAGCCTGAGCTTGCATGACATCCAATGTTTTGATATTAGACTCTGCTGATGACATATATGCTATACACCCATAATCAAAGACAGACCTCATTAGTGCCCAATATATATTTTTTAAAGATGCCCTGCTTGCTCCCCATGCTTGTCCTGATAAACAGCGTAGGATATTAACAATCTTTTTACATTTATTAACCATTTTTTCCAAATGAATCTTCCATGTCAGTTTTTCATCAAACCACATCCCAAGAAACCTAATAATCTTCATTTGCTCAAGAGGCTGACTGTACAAATTTAAGGATACAGGTGTGATCTTATGCTTTTTTGAAAAACATATGACTTGTGTTTTTGACACTGATAATCTAAATCCCCATTTATTTGTCCATTTTTCCACTTCCTTAATTGCCTCTTGCATTTTTGCTTTAACATAAGATTCATTACGGCCTCTAAACCATAATGCTCCATCATCAGCATACAGGGATTTTCCAATTTTCTGGTCAATATTTGAGAATATATCGTTAATCATAATATTGAATAATAATGGGCTACATACACTACCTTGTGGAGTTCCGTTCTCTACTGTATATACCTCAGAAAATTCTGCACCTACTCTTACCTGAATATTCCTATTAAACAAAAAATCCAAAATCCAATTGTATACTCTACCACCAATTCCTAATCGTTGTAATTTAATTAATAACCCTTCTTTCCAAAGCATATCATATGCTTTCTCTACATCAAAGAAAACTGCTATTACCACCTCCCTATTAGTCTGTGCTTTCCTAATATCGGATTCTAAACATAATAATGAATCCATTGTACTTCGCCCCTTACGAAACCCACTTTGATATGGGGAAAAAAGGTCATTACTTTCTAAATAATGGGTCAATCTATCTGTAATTAATCTTTCCATTATTTTACACAACTGCGATGTTAAGGCAATTGGTCTATAACTAGACGGGTCAGACGGGTTTTTCCCTGGCTTTAAAATAGGTACTATAATTGCATGTTTCCACACTGATGGAAGCTGACCCATTTCCCAAATTTTATTAAAAAATTTTAGTACTATTTCTAGTGTCTCATCTGTCATATTTGCTACCATTTTGTAACATACCATGTCTTTTCCTGGAGCAGTCTGTTTTGCATTAAGGACTGCTTTTTTCATCTCAAACATATTTAACGGTACATCTAATGGATTTCCTGAATGTCCTTTCTTTTTTAAAATATCTGGGAAACTTTCTAACACTTTCCTTCTATTCACTTGTGCTTCCTTAGTGAGGTTCTCAGAACTATGCACTTTCCTAAATGTTTGAGCTAAAACTTCAGCTTTTTCTAAATTAGTAACTGCCACTTTATCACCACTATTTAATACTGGTAATTCATAATTCCTTCTAACTCCTCCCATCCTCCTTATCATTCCCCATATATCAGATAACTTCACATCCCTTCCTATATCATTACAAAATTCCCTCCAGAAATTGCGTTTTTGTGTCTTAACTGTTTTCCTAACTACTGCCTGCTTTCTTTTATACTCTATCAAAGCATCCTGAGAATGATATTTCTTAACATATTTAAAAGCTTTGTTTCTTGCTTTAACTGCTTTACTGCACTCATCATTCCACCATGGTACATTCTTACCTTTCCTATTTCCTTTACTTTTAGGTATTGTTTCCTCAGCTGACAATATTATTTCATTTACTAATACACTATTAAACTCATTTATTCCTATTTCTTTATCCTCATTTTTAAGTTTAAGACATTTTACTGCACAAATGATCTGAAACTGTTCCCAATTCGCTTTCTCTATTTTCCACCTTGGAATATTTTTAGTCCTTTCTTGACACGTCCCTGATCCAACTTTAATTAGAATAGGGAAATGATCACTACCTATTGTAGTTTCCTTAACTACACTCCACGTACTAATACCTGCTATTGCACTGGATACAAAAGTTAAATCAAGTACTGATTCTGTATTGTTTATGCTGTTAAACCGTGTTCCCTCACCATTGTTAAGACATACCAAGCATTTATCATCAATATATTCTTCTAAAGCTAAACCATTTGCATCTGTACTGTTACTTCCCCATAATGTATTGTGTGCATTAAAATCCCCACACCATATTACCTCACTGAGTGGTGATCCCACAATATTTTCCAAAATACTTCCCTCTATTTTCCCACAAGGATTATAATAATTTATTACATCTATAGAACCTTTACTTGTCCATATCCTTATGATAATTGATTCATTCTTATCATTTACATTTATAATTTCATAGCTTAAACCATTTTGTATAAAAGTTACTAATCCTCCCCCTCTACCATTTTCTCTATCTCTCCTTATTGCTGAATATCCTTTAATAATAAAATCTAACTCCGATTTCAACCATGTTTCTTGTACACATATTATATTTGGTTTCTCTTTTAACTCATCTACATATTTCTTAAATTCTTGGCCGTTAGCTATTAAACTTCTAGCATTCCATTGTAGTATGCCTACATTTACCACCATTTAGTCTATACCAACATTGTGCTGGGTAGACTGAGTGTCTGTACTTAAGTTATCCCTAACTGTTTCCCAAACCATTCCTTTTATCCCCAAATATTTTTCAGCTGCTTTCACAATAATTTTAATCCTTTCGGTACGACTCGTTGTCTGTGCAGAACAGTTGATAACTTCAACCATAAAAATCACAAAATCATGTTTGCTGACAACTAAATTGTCTTTCCTTTTCTCTTCATCCTCTTCATTTATTATGTCATTTCCAATGCCCTCATTTAGTTTTGGTATTACATTCACTCTGGGGACCAGCTTTACTGCTTCAGAGTAGCTAATGCCTTCAGTTACCTTAATTCTTTGCACCTCTTTGGCTCTTTTACTAAATTCACAACCCTGGTATGCTGCACTGTGCTCCCCTCCACAATTGCAGCATTGATTGCGAGCTTTGTCACATTCATCATACTCATGGTCTCCTCCACACTTACTACACCTCTTTTTCCCTTTACATACCGCCGCGATATGCCCAAACCGTTGACATTTATAACATCGAAGTGGTGGAGGGATGTACAACTTAACCACATAACTCATAAAACCAACAAAAACCTTATCTGGTAATGTTTCTCCTTCAAACGTAAGCATAACTGATAAGCTGTCGCAAATGTCTCCAAATCTCTTAGTTTTAAGTCTTTTAGCTTCACATACTTTAGCCTGCTTAATGTTTGCTATTATAGCATCCGTCTCTACATTTACCGGAATGCCTGTAATGACTCCTCTGACTAACTTTTTGTCATTAGCCTTTGAACATTGCACTAGTTTACCATGAATTTTACTCATCTTAACTGCTTTTTTGAGTTGTTCTTCGTTTTTACAAAACACCAGAAGTTGTCCATTTCTTAATATTTTTGCACTCCTTACCTCTCCAATTTCTTTACTTAGACCTTTTGTAAGTTGTATCGGATTCCACTCTCTGAACGTGGTACCTTCTTGCCCCAACTTAACAAATACCTTATATTGTTCCCCACCATACTTTAAAGATGCACTTTCACCACAATCAGTTGTATTATTCTTTTTCTTTTTACTTTTATTAATATTCCACTCTTCTTTACCCTCGCTGTCTTCCAACTCTCCAATGCTCCCCACCTCTCCTGTCTCACTTACTACGTCACTTCCTTCCTCCATCTCCTGACCATTCCCAGCCCAGCTGTTGCCATCCACCTGACACGGAGTCAGTTTCCGTTTGCGCTGACGTCCACCCGCCATTTTCCGCCAGCTTCCTCTTCCCAGACGTCATTTCCGTATCGTCATTCACTTTTCAAATTGACGTAATTTCCGTATCGTCGTTCACTTTTCAATTTTGACGCGCCATGCAGATGTCATCGGTAAGAAAAAAATAATATACTGTCGATGATTTATAGGTCATGTCAGAATTCAAATGTACAAACTAGCTAACGTTAGTTAAAAAAAATCGTCTTGTTTTCAAGGTACTGTGTCGTGTTTTTTAAAGGTATTAGTGAACTCTGGTGTGCCTCAATTCTTGAGCTAACGTTAGGTTGCTACAATAGATTTTCCAATTAAATCGTTCTTTAAATGGTATGATTTAATATTGTAAATACGTTTTTTTTTTTCACTTGGATGTGTGAAGATTGTACCCAGTTAACGAGATCTCATAGAACAGTCTTGGTAGAGAATAGTCTAAAACGCTAGATTGTCTATGCACACGACAGTTTGCTAGCTAGCTATGTATTTTTTTTTTTTTTTTTTTTTTGTTGAAGTAGTACTTTTCCCTATGCACGTGTAAATGCCTGATGTTTAATATGTTTATGATGATGTTTAAAGCGCTTGAGGGATGTGGTGAGCAGTCTAGAATTTAGACACCGGGCCCATTATGCTTGGCTGGAGAGTACGTTTTTAATAAATTTTTCATTTCTGTATTGGCCTTGAATCAACACTTGTACTCTAATATAGTTAAATATAAACATGCTCATTCTAATCATATTGTACATCTGTTCTTGCTTTAGGTGTGGTGAATGTGAAAAAACTGCCCCAGGCTGTAAGAGACATGTGTGTCCCTTTTAAAATTGTACAATGCAGAAATTGCAGATGTTTTTTCAAAGACTGGGTGGGGTACTGTGGAAACGGAAGACGTGGAGACCTGCAAGGGTTTTATACAGACCCTGAATTTCCTGAGCATTGCCCAGACTGCCAGTTTTAGGGGGCAGGAATTTGGTGTGGTGTGCACAGTGTGCAATAGTTTATTTGGAACTGTTCATGTTTTATTTTCTCTTGAAATAGGGACTTCCCCCACAACCTTATGGGCCTGACTGTGGCATCTTTATTCTGATGGTCAGATTTGACAAATTTTACTAATTAGATTGTGTAATTTCCAATAAATATTGCAAAACCATGAAGTGTTAATTTGATCTGGATTGTTTGGTAAATTGTCTGATCATGTGAATCTACGTCTATTTTAAAAACAGAAGTGGTTACATTTACAAAAAAAAAAAAAGAATTGAATATCCAAATGGGCAAGGCAAAAAACTGTGGTCAATTAACATGTACAAGTCTGTTGTATTGACAAAACCTTATAGTCCATTGATCTAGGCTGAATTTAGGTCACAAAAAATAGTGATATGATCTGAACAATATATATTTTCAAGATGGTTCTGGTGAATGCAGTTTGCATGAATTATTGATGTTATAATATTAAGTATATTATTGAGAATTGTTTTATGTAAAGAGATATGATAAAGATCATATTTCAATTTGCACACAGCTTTTATATGATATATTTTAAGTCATAAAAGTAAAATGACAATACGGATAAGACGTGTGCAATTAAGCCTGCAAAGAATGCTGTCTATCCACTGGAGAAAACAGAAAATAAATATGCTGTTTATCCAGAGGTGAAAATATAAAATAAATAAATGTCAATCCAGAGGTGAAAATATAAAATAAATATACTGTCCATCCAGAGGTGAGAACTAAATATGCTGTCTATCCAGAGGTGAAAATATAAAATAAATATTGTGTCCATCCAGAGGTGAGAACTAAATATACTGTCTATCCAGAGGTGAGAACTAAATATTGTGTCCATCCAGAGGTGAGAACTAAATATGCTGTCTATCCAGAGGTGAAAATATAAAATAAATATTGTGTCCATCCAGAGGTGAGAACTAAATATACTGTCTATCCAGAGGTGAGAACTAAATATTGTGTCCATCCAGAGGTGAGAACTAAATATGCTGTCTATCCAGAGGTGAAAATATAAAATAAATATTGTGTCCATCCAGAGGTGAGAACTAAATATACTGTCTATCCAGAGGTGAGAACTAAATATTCTGTCCATCCAGAGGTGAAAATATAAAATAAATATACTGTCTATCCAGAGGTGAAAATATAAAATAAATATACTGTCTATCCAGAGGTGAGAACTAAATATACTGTCTATCCAGAGGTGAGAACTAAATATGCTGTCTATCCAGAGGTGAAAATATAAAATAAATATACTGTCTATCCAGAGGTGAAAATATAAAATAAATATACTGTCTATCCAGAGGTGAGAACTAAATATACTGTCTATCCAGAGGTGAAAATATAAAATAAATATTGTGTCCATCCAGAGGTGAGAACTAAATATGCTGTCTATCCAGAGGTGAAAATATAAAATAAATATTCTGTCCATCCAGAGGTGAGAACTAAATATGCTGTCCATCCAGAGGTGAGAACTAAATATGCTGTCTATCCAGAGGTGAGAACTAAATATACTGTCCATCCAGAGGTGAGAACTAAATATACTGTCCATCCAGAGGTGAGAACTAAATATGCTGTCTATCCAGAGGTGAAAATATAAAATAAATATTGTGTCCATCCAGAGGTGAGAACTAAATATGCTGTCTATCCAGAGGTGAAAATATAAAATAAATATTGTGTCCATCCAGAGGTGAGAACTAAATATACTGTCTATCCAGAGGTGAGAACTAAATATACTGTCTATCCAGAGGTGAAAATATAAAATAAATATTCTGTCCATCCAGAGGTGAGAACTAAATATGCTGTCTATCCAGAGGTGAAAATATAAAATAAATATGCTGTCCATCCAGAGGTGAGAACTAAATATACTGTCTATCCAGAGGTGAGAACTAAATATACTGTCTATCCAGAGGTGAAAATATAAAATAAATATGCTGTCCATCCAGAGGTGAGAACTAAATATACTGTCCATCCAGAGGTGAGAACTAAATATGCTGTCTATCCAGAGGTGAAAATATAAAATAAATATACTGTCTATCCAGAGGTGAGAACTAAATATGCTGTCCATCCAGAGGTGAGAACTAAATATGCTGTCTATCCAGAGGTGAGAACTAAATATACTGTCCATCCAGAGGTGAGAACTAAATATGCTGTCTATCCAGAGGTGAAAATATAAAATAAATATTGTGTCCATCCAGAGGTGAGAACTAAATATGCTGTCTATCCAGAGGTGAAAATATAAAATAAATATTCTGTCCATCCAGAGGTGAGAACTAAATATGCTGTCCATCCAGAGGTGAGAACTAAATATGCTGTCTATCCAGAGGTGAGAACTAAATATACTGTCCATCCAGAGGTGAGAACTAAATATGCTGTCTATCCAGAGGTGAAAATATAAAATAAATATTGTGTCCATCCAGAGGTGAGAACTAAATATACTGTCTATCCAGAGGTGAAAATATAAAATAAATATTCTGTCCATCCAGAGGTGAGAACTAAATATGCTGTCTATCCAGAGGTGAAAATATAAAATAAATATTGTGTCCATCCAGAGGTGAGAACTAAATATACTGTCTATCCAGAGGTGAAAATATAAAATAAATATTCTGTCCATCCAGAGGTGAGAACTAAATATGCTGTCTATCCAGAGGTGAAAATATAAAATAAATATTGTGTCCATCCAGAGGTGAGAACTAAATATGCTGTCTATCCAGAGGTGAGAACTAAATATACTGTCTATCCAGAGGTGAAAATATAAAATAAATATGCTGTCCATCCAGAGGTGAAAATATAAAATAAATATGCTGTCCATCCAGAGGTGAGAACTAAATATGCTGTCTATCCAGAGGTGAAAATATAAAATAAATATACTGTCTATCCAGAGGTGAAAATATAAAATAAATATACTGTCTATCCAGAGGTGAAAATATAAAATAAATATACTGTCTATCCAGAGGTGAGAACTAAATATTCTGTCCATCCAGAGGTGAAAATATAAAATAAATATACTGTCTATCCAGAGGTGAAAATATAAAATAAATATGCTGTCCATCCAGAGGTGAGAACTAAATATGCTGTCTATCCAGAGGTGAGAACTAAATATGCTGTCTATCCAGAGGTGAAAACTAAATATGCTGTCTATCCAGAGGTGAAAATATAAAATAAATATGCTGTCCATCCAGAGGTGAGAACTAAATATGCTGTCTATCCAGAGGTGAAAACTAAATATGCTGTCTATCCAGAGGTGAAAATATAAAATAAATATATCTCAATCCAGAGGTGAAAATAGGAAATAAAATTGCTGTCCATCCAGCGGTGAAAACGGAAATTAGCGGCGAAACGGAAATGACGGAGAAAATGGAAATTACGTAGGCTGTCTATCCACTGGTGTCCAGCCAGTGGTGTCTAACCCCAGGTGAGTCTGCGGGGCTGCAGCTGGATGCTATTGTATATTTGTGGGTGATTAACCATGTGGATGGATGATAACAGCCTTCTGAGCCTACTAGTAGGCGCAGTAGGCCCCTCCTGGCCCATATCTATGAGCTGATAACCACTGATAACGCCCATTCAATCGAGTGATAACATTCGAAATTGTACTTACTTACTAGAAAAATAAAATAATCCGTTGAAATCTGGGTTGGTTTTGGTTAAAAGATAATTCTGCAAAAATACATTTTAAAAATAAAAATATCTTTATATTATATTTATATATGAAAAAATTAAATAAAATTGTAAGACCCTTTAAGATATTCATTCAAATAGGAGACACTTTTATGAAAAGCGATTTACAAAAATGGAAAGATGTCTTGAGTTTTATAATGAATTCATTGTTATGAAATATATTAATTTATTTTATATTATATATTTTTCATATTTTAATATAACAGTTTTGCTAGCTTCATGACAACAAATTAAATTATGCTGTATTTGACTTAAAAACACAATTATTTTATAATGTGTGTATGTGTGTGCAGGGGCAGACTTACCCATTAGGCAAAGGTAGATGACCGCCTTGGGCCCCCAAAAGCCAAGGGCCCCCTAAAATGCTTTCAATATAGGAGATGCGCATTAAGCGCTGACATGCAAACGATTGTTGTTTACGGTGTTTATTACCACGACAACCGTCCGAATTGAACATGCTCATTTTTGTGTATCCTGCTTGAAGGAGATGAAAATATTATGCATCTGAAGCTGTAATTAAATATTGAGAAACAGTTTGTAATTATGTTTATAATTCGGTTTTATTTAAATTTGCAGTTAAAATAACTACAGCTTACGCTGGTAACTCATCAGTGAACTTTCTTCTCAGTATAGGATATATTATTTCACACTTTTCTCATTCTATATTTCTGACCTTACAAAAGCGCCTCCTACTGGCAGAGAATGAATGTTCATTTTCAATAATCCAGTCTGTAGTTTTCACACCAATGCGAAAATCCACCCACATAACCCCGTTTTAAATTAATATTTACATTTACATTTTACATTTACATTTAATCATTTAGCAGACGCTTTTATCCAAAGCGACTTACAAATGAGAACAGTAGAAACAATCAGATCAACGAGAAAACAACAACGGTATACAAGTGCTATGACAAGTCTCAGTTAGACTAGTACCGAACACGTAGCCAGGGTTTTTTTTTTTTTTTTTTGTTTTTTTTTTTTTTTGTTTTTTTGGAATATGATAGAAAAGAAAAAGAAAAAAAAGGTAAGTACTAGTATTAGTTGGTTAAGTGCACGCGAAAAAGATGAGTCTTTAGATGTTTTTTGAAAATGAGTAAAGACTCAGCTGTTCGAATTGAATTGAATTGAATATAATAATTTATACTTCTGACTCACCCCTGGTTTAAATGTTCAATTGTGAGGTTAATCAATTTATAATTTATTTAGTCTTTGTGAAAACATGTATCTCAACTGTAAATCAGTTGCTATTTTGTAGTCTATAACATGAAAGAAAGCCATTATAACATGCATGAAAAATGTAGAAACATTGGACACAACTGTGGGACACCATTGTGCAGCAGCAAGCATCACAACTAAAAAGTAACCTCAAGGTTGAAGGAAAATCTGTGCAAATGTATAGGGCCCCATTCCTATATTTTGCCTGGAGCCCCCAATTCACTAAATTCGCCCCTGTGTGTGCCCCTGTGTCGTCTACTTACACTACACTACTAAATAAATGTACTCTTTGTAAAGAAAAAGTACACACTTTTGAGTGTTACATACTATCACATCATACAATTGTCTTTAACTGTCACACATGTACACGCATCCTGTCACTGTAAACTGGCCTGTCAATCATCATGTCACAATTAACATCCTCCACAATTCATTTAATTTTCTTCCGTACTGGAGAGAAAAGTAGCGTTGATCTGACAGTCGTGGGTCTTTAATGCAGAGACCGTGCTACTATTATTGCTACATTAAAATGTCCAAACAGATCTTTATAAGAATTCACATTGTTGCAGATGAAATATAACACGGATAACATTAATTATGTTGCTCAAACTAGTATTGATGTACAATTCATCAGAAATGCAAACCAGCCAATAATGAAGTTTTCAGTACGCACATGAAACGAGAGCTGCATTTCTGCTGAGCTTCACATTTTAAATAATATGAATGCCTTGTGAATATCATTATTCAGTATTAAGCAACAACTGAACTGTTTGGAAACATCAATCAATAAAGTATTTTTAGAAAATCTAAGAATTTAAAAGCAATTTTATGAACTGAAATGTGCCATCCATGTATGAATTAAAATGTTAAAATCTTACGATCTATTATTATTGTTTTTAAGAGGTCTGAAATTAAAAACTCGCTAGATGTTGCCAAAATTTTCATCTGTTTAACAGCATTTACTTAGTCAATAGTCGGGTTTCCATCCAAAGCTGCGAATTTAATTTATGCGCAAAACGTTTGCGACCAAGCACTGTTTCCATCCAACGAGTCAAAGAGAACAAAATTGTCACTTCCTGATAAACTGGCACTATACATCACTAAGAAAAGTAGGAGAAGCTACTGAATATAATACTTTTCATATATAATAAATGACTTGCACCTCAGAACGAGCAGACGAAACAGTGAATGTGGTTATTGCTTTCGGAGGTGGATGCTGCTGTTTGGGAACACAGATTCAGTCGTTTATCAGTTCTGGAAGGCAATTATAAAGAAATACTTCGATGACAGACTTTGCTCGGGCATTTCCGAATGACCATAACAACATTCCAGATGCTGTGGAACAAGATCGGTCCTCTGGTTAGTCAGGATTTACTGTCCCATAGCGCAAGGTCACATGATTTTTCATGCGCTTGGAGGAATTTATTCGCAAAATGCATTTCCATCTCCCATTATTCACATGAACCCTTTTTTGAACAAGTCAAAAACCACCTCAAACGAGCGTAAAAACCTTTTTGCGAATTAAGGCATTTTTATTCGAAATTCAGCATTTCTATCACTCGATTCTGATGCGATACTTCAAACTGGGCATAAAAGCAGGGTGATGGAAACCCAGCTAATGAGCACTTCTCTCTTTTTTGCTCATGTCTTGTCTCAGGTATCAGTGGCTTTTCTCTCACACTAAAGCCTGTCAGGCTGTCGGGCTCATGAATATTAATCATGTTGTTTGCGTCAAGTAAAGTCGCTCAATTAAGTCAAAATGACTGGTCACTCATGTGAGACCTACTATAATCCCACCCCAATGACCAAATAAAAGGAACACTAAATAGTGCTCTTACAATCAACAGTTGTGCGTGCTCTCTGTGTCTGTGTGCTCATATAGAGTGAAATGGCAGAAGCCAGTATTTCAGCGGTTGAGGTTGAATTCAGCTGTTCAGTGTGTCTGGATCTGCTGAAGGATCCAGTGATGATTCCCTGTGGACACACTTACTGTAAGAGATGCATCTCAGAGTGCTGGGATCAGGAGGATCGGAAGAGAATCTACAGCTGTCCTGAGTGCAGACAGACCTTCAGCCCAAGACCAGTTTTAGGTAAGAATGTGATGTTTGCTGAGACGGAGAAGCCCAAGAAGACAAAACTTCAAGCTGCTGCTGTACTGACAAGTCACAACACTGTTTCAGCTGCAGCAGCGGGGACAGAGAAACAGGTAGAGTCCTGCTCCATACTGGACCATTAATGTTGTTCTCTCCTCATTTGTGGTGTGATTTTTCTCTCAATCAGAGAAACTGATGTAATCAGTGATTTGATAGAAAACTGAAATAGTTATTAGTTTACATCATATTATTAATTTAACAATATGTTGTAATATTACTGTTTTTACTATATTGTTTTGATCAAATAAAAACAGTCTTGGTGAGTAGAAGACTTCTTTCGAAAACATTAAGTCCAACCCCAAACCTTTGAATGGTAGTGTGGATTTAATCATAATTTTGTTTTCTGCAGAGTCATCTGGAGAAGAAGAAGAGGGAGATTATCCAGCAGAGAAAGAAAGATCTCCAGGAGCTGAGAAAGGTTGTGGCATCTCATAAGGTGAGTTTGGAGAAGAAGAAAAGTTTGAGGTTGAGTTTCAGTTTGAGACTTTGCTCCAGTGCTGGAGCTCTTTGAGTCCCACTGAAACCCAATGTGTGATTGTGATGTGTGTCTTATAACAGCGCTCTGCACAGACAGCATTGAAGGACAGTGAGAGGATCTTCACTCAACTCAACCGCTCCATTGAGAAACATCACTCTGAGGTGAAGCAGCTGATCAGAGATCAGGAAAGAGCTGTAATGAATCGAGCTGAAAAGCAGCTGGAGAGACTGGAGAAGGAGATAGCTGAGCTTTCAGAAACACCGGATGATATTCATCTTCTCCAGGTAACACAGATCTTCTCAAACACTGAGGACTTTAACAAGCCTGTGTTTTTACAGAGAGTTTGTGCTTTTGTCTTTGTGTCTGTAATTTGCTTTTGGTCTTTCAGTGTCTTTCTGAATCTACAGAAGGCTTCACTGTCAGTTCTTATCAGACTTTTGATGCTGTAGTGAAATTAGTCTCTCAACTCAGAGACAGACTGCAGTTCTGCAAAGAAGAGACCGAAAAGATATTTGGAAGAGGTAAACAGCAAATCCTTCTCATAAATGAGTTAAGCATCTTTAATTAAATATGCAGTAGTTTGAAGTTGTCGTTTTATTTCGTATTCTTTCATTGTGAGATTCAGATGTGTTTTGGTGTCTGTAGTGAAAAGCGTCCAGGTCATTCTCACTCCTGAATATCCCACCAGAAATGCGTTCCTACAATGTAAGTTATTATGAATAATTAACACATACTGTATGTGAATTCCAGTCTCGTTTTGGTGAGAGTTTTGTTGTACATTCATTGTATAATTCAGTTCAAGATTGAACCTTTTTTTTTTTTTTTTTACTTTATGTATTTAAAACTCATGGCTGCAACAAATGAATGAAATAATGATACTTTTCATTATGGATTAGTTGCATCGGTGACAATGAAAAACTGTATCAGTGATGTCACTTTACAATATTGGAAAAGCACATTGGGCCATTAAGACATTTTGCAACAGCATTTTGAATTGAATATTTCATTTGAATATTTGTGCTGTGTCTTGTTCTCCATGATTTATCTATGTTCATGTCTTGTGTTACGGGAAACACACATTATATAGTTTTGTCACAGAAACGGCAGATTTTGAACAGTATATGTGTGCATGTCATTCAGATAGAGAACAGTCATTTTGACAAATGCTATTCATTTTGATAAAACATATTTAGATTTAAATGCAATTTAGGTTTCACACTTTTAACACAAGTAATGTTATTTTAACATGAACAAGTAACTGTAAAAGGTTTAGCCTTTAGTGTACAGAAAACAATAAATCACAGTGACACATCACTATGTTCATAGGAGGTAAATACTGCTACCTATTAAATAATTATTTTATTTTATTTTATTTTATTTTGCACAGTATTTAGCATAGACTGCAGCCCTAAATGAAATTCTACTTCATTTACATTTACAATTACATTTAGTCATTAAACAGATGCTTTTATTAAAGTGACTTACAAATGAGAACAATAGAAGCAATCAAAATCAACAAAAGAGCAATGATATACAAGTGCTATAACAAGTCTGAGTTAGCTTAACACAGTACACGTAGCAAGTGTTTTTTTTTTTTTAAATCATATAATTAAAAAAAAAGATAGAATAGAAAAAGGATAGAGCAAGCTAGTGTTAGAGGCATTTTTTTGCTTTTGTTAACAGTATAATAAATAAAAAGAAAACAGATAGAATACAATACAATTAATACAATTATTATTATTATTATTATTATTAAAGAAAACAAGCAGTTAGTAAATAAATAGAGTGCAAGTCTAAAAGGGGCAATTTTTTTTTAATAAAGAATAGAATAAGTATAAAGAGTGCTAGAGTTAGAGGGTAAAATAAAGATGAAAGAGATGTGTTTTTAGCAGATTCTTAAAGATCTTGAAGATTCTTCATTTCATTATGAAGGTTTCATTGATGATTTTACCAATTAGAGACACAGTGCATCTTTATCATTATAAAATAATAGCTAATGTGTTATATTAATGATGTGCATTTATCTTCATCAGATTACCGTCTGTTGACTCTGGATCTGAACTCAGTGCATAATTGGCTTCGTCTGTCTGAAGGAAACACAGTGATCACTTCTGCTGACAATCATCAGTGTTATCCTGATCATCTGGACAGATTTGATTGTTGGACCATGATATTGTGTAGAGAGAGTGTGACTGGACGCTGTTACTGGGAGCTGGAGTGGAGCGGTGATGGGGTATTTGGAGTGACTATAGCAGTGGCATATAAGAGCATCAGGAGGAAGGGACACGAACCTGCGATTTTAGCTGGGTATAATGATCAGTCCTGGAGTTGGTTCTGCTCTCCAGACTATTGCTTATTCTGGCACAACAAGATCATGACTGAACTCCCTTTGACATCCAGCAGTAGAGTAGGAGTGTATGTGGATCACAGAGCAGGGGTTTTGTCTTTCTACAGCATCTCAAACACAATGAGCCTCATCCACAGAGTCCAGACCACATTCACTCAGCCGCTCTGTGCTTTGTTTGGGGTAAATAAACACTCAATGCTGAAACTGTGTCGTCTAACCAATTAAATCATACAGAGATTCAGCACAGTACCTTGTTATATTACATGATGAATCAATGGTAAGATGTTTATTGGACTTAATATTTTCACTTTTAATAAATGTTTAATAATCACATATATCAGAAATGAGTATAATAATGGCTGTAGTGTAAGAGCTGAAAATGAATAATAAAAAATGTGTGAAATGTAGTCTTTTGTTGAAATTTGATTTACCCTTGTTTTTACTGTTTAATGTATTGTTGAAATCTAAATAATAAAAATAATAAAAACATACAGTGGTTTGTGGAGCCTTTGAAGATGTCTGTACGTCTGCATTGATTACTCTTAAAATTTGGTCAGACCTTAATTTAACCTACAGTTATAGACAAACATTATATAACTAAACTAGTAACACAAACAGTTGTGCTTTTATTTGTTAGATTGAGTCATCATTCATATTCAGAGTGCAGTAACAAAAACGGGATATTTTTAAAAGAAATAGTTTGTGTCTGTGTTACTGGAACATTGTGTGCATAGTTTTATAACCTCAGGTTAAGACATCTCTCTCAACCAATTGGTTTCTTGTGTTCCTGGATGCCTTCTGAAAGATCTACGTTTCTGTTTCCAGATCATCAGCATGAAAATAATTCAGATTTTCAGGTTGTTTTAATTCACTATTTCCTCTGAGCACATCTAGAATATTGCTGACAAAATAAACTTTTGCACATTTACACAAAATGTTTTTTTATTTTTTTTTATTATATACATAGGCTACCATGATGAGAACAGGCTTTTTATGCTCTAACAACAACCATTAAATGTTTAATTTTTATTCAGTTCTGCCGACTCACAAGTTTATTAAATGCATGTAGATGCAATTCATATAATATTTAATGTGATATTTGGACGCAAAGTTGAAAAGTTCAGTTGCCCAGATAGAAGAACATTGTGTGGTGCCGGAGGAATAGATACACAGAAGAAGAGCGCTGACGTCTTATCCAGGTGTTTAATAAAATGACTCAAGCTCTGTCACACTGATGCAAATACATGCGGCTCGAGTGAGGAAAAAAGGAAACAAATAAACATTAGGTCACAAACAAATGTTAGTAGAGCGGTTTTCTCTTCTCCTGCTCACCTTTCACAACCCCCTCACTGGACCAAGCAGTGAGTCTTGTTGATGCATTACTTGACACTTTGCAGCATTATCGGAATGATGTTTTTTTTGAGGTTGTATGGGCAGAGATTGAGGAAATTGCTATGAATTGTGATGTCACTATGGAAAAGGCTGAGAAAAGGCAGCCAAAGAAGAACTGAAGGCTACTTGGATACTTAGTACACCAACTGTTGAGTGTACTGTAGATAGAATAGATCGTGTGACAAGAAAAGCTTTTAGAAACATGAGTTCTATCCAGTACTCGACTCCATGATGGATGACCTCCAAAGACGTTTCTCTAAACAAAATTGTAAAATAATGAAAGAAATCCAAGCCCTTCGTCCACAAAGCAGGACCTTTTCACACAAAGAGCCTTGTAACGATAAAAACCTTCACAATCACGGGAAGAAGGAGGCGGGAACCGGCGAACATTCCAATAAAACTTTAATACCCACAATGAACACAAAACAGCGTGTCAGCACCCTCATGGATGACTGCCGCGCACAAACAAAAACCAAACACAAAATAAAGCCCAGGCCTGGTCCTCTCTCATCCTTCACTGTCGTCGCTCCTCTTTTGTATCCTTCCGATCTCCTCCGTAGGACTCGAGACCGGTGAGTGGAGCAGGTGTCGCTCATTTCCCAATCACTCCACAGGCCTCGCTCCATTCCCACGGCTCTCGGCCCAACCCCACTCGTCACAAGCCTCTTTTTGCTTTTAATGAGATTTTTGATTTAGCACATGAGTTACATCATGTGAAAGTGACGTGACATACAGCCAAGTATGGTGACCCATACTCAGAATTCGTGCTCTGCATTTAACCCATCCAAAGTGCACACACACAGCAGTGAACACACACACACCGTGAACACACAGTGGGCAGCCATTTATGCTGTGGTGCCTGGGGATCAGTTGGGGGTTCGGTGCCTTCCTCAAGGGCACCTGGTATTACCGGCCCGAGACTCAAACACACAACCTTAGGGTTAGGAATCAAACTCTCTAACCATTAGGCCACAACTTCCCCAAGAGAGTGTTGGAGAGGAAAGAAAATAGTGGAATAAGGAGGCTGACGACCGTCCTTGTGTTTGTAAAATTTGTACACCCGGTTGTAGCGTATGAGGCCTGAACCAGACAAATTAAATATTCGATCGGGAGCCTGGTTGAAACATGAGCCGAATTCCACAGAAAGGCAGGATGTTGTAAATCAACTCCTAGCACCACAGTCTGAAGCAAGATAAATAACCAACTCTTTCATAGAACAGCTTTCAACATTAACACCATTAGAACAATTATTGACAATTTCAATTCAAAGAAGAGATTGTCTAATTTGGGGCAAGTAATCGAAGAGATGGACAGTCTGACCCTCACATGTAAAGCCATGAGAGTAAACAAGATCGTTGGATTGACTTCCCCCCCCACCTAGCAGAACCAGACTGAAATTCCTAAGGAGACCTGTTAACCCCTCTGGTCTTCACAGGACATATCCTTACTCCCCAGAATGGCACAGAGAATGCCTTCCAATGCATATATGCACCAAAATGAACTCAAAAAAGACTTCTAAATGGATATCAGTCCATTGCTTAACTCCATATCATACATGAACCCACACATTTGATTATAATGTTTCTAATCACTTATTGTGTATGTCTTTTTAAATAACTCTTGAATAGCTTAAGGGATCATATTCATGTTTAGTATGTGTGTGTTCGAATCTTCTTGCTTGAAAGGTTTCTGACCATCAGTTATTTGTCAAATGTATCTTATTCTTGTTATAGGAATCATGTCCAAATTATACCCTGCAAGAGTGGGAAAATTCGGACCTTGTGCTTGATAAGATAACATATGATTTATGAATGGGTGGGACAAACAATGCAACACCCCGAGAAAAGACAATATCTAATTGGTCAAGACAACATTTGAGGTGTGGCCAAAAGGCCAGTTTAAATACTCAGGACACCATCAAATTTTGCTTTTAGCTTTGAGCTTGCGTTTAGCTTTTGCTATCAGTCATGCCGGCTTTTAGCCTGCTTTTTAGCTGCTGCTTTTAGTCATGCTTTGTCATCACTTTTAGCGTTCTTCGAGCACCGTTCCAGCGTGCTTCGGCCTGCACGCCTGCTGCTACTTAGCCACGATGAGAAGAAACACCACCTAGTCTCGTCAAACTTTACTTCTATTCCTTTACTTTAGTTTCTTTTCTTTTCCGTTTGAGAGTTTCGTGTTCTGAGTTAAATTTTGTAACGCCGTGTCTCCGAGTCTGACCTCGCGTACCCGTCTGAAACTTCAACCAGCCCACAACTCCGCATCTTCAGCCTACGCCTAACCACGGGCTTCCCAAGACGTCACTTCAACGACTACTGAACTTCCAGCCAATCAGCAACCTCGGGAAACCCCCTTTTCAGCTACAACAAAGGGAACTCCGTTACACAGGCATCCCAAGTAACGTACCTCCAGACTCTGATCTGTACTGGTGTTATCTAATATAATTTTAACCTAATTGAGGAACTCAGTGCGAGCGTTAATTAAGTGATTGAGGGTTGTTCATGTCTATGCAATTTCACGTATTGCTGTAAACTTGGGATTTCACATTTTCATTCTCTTAAACTCATCCTTTCCTAACTCTCTATCCTCCTGCAACTTGTGTAAATGTGTGAGTGCGTGTGCTTATGTGTTAGATTAGTTTATATGTCTTAGATTTATATAATAAAGCCTTATTCATATTGAAAAGAGAAGTATCTTGTGTTTTGTGCTCACAAGTTAATGTCTTAAACTGCCAATCTTGTTACTGTGCTAATTAATAGTGTTTTCACTATACTTTGGATATTTTTTTTTACTCAGAAGTACCACTGCAGGACTTGGTTGTCCATTAGCAACAAACAGTTTCCCACTTGCTCACCAGATGGCAGTGTAGTCTCCCTTCCAACATGTCTGTTTCCATGGGTTCCCTGAAACTGATTTTCTTGGCATCAATTTCGTGTAAGTATCACTATCAACCTCCATTAATTTGAAACTAAAACTGCATAAGAAGAATCATAAGTGTATATAGACACAGTAAATGCCAATTAGTAGATTTTATCTCTTCTGGATTTTTCCCCTGGTGCAGCTCTATTTCAACGTAGCAGATTTGCAACGTGTGCCCAGATAGGTACCACTGGATATCACATGCTTTATCTACTAGTTTGCCTATATTTTGAGCAACAGTTTATACTAGGGTTATTTTCCTATCACCAGTGTTTACGTATTACTTTGAGGTGTCACTGAGGGTATATCATATGGAAAATGTAATAATTTGGAGTGAAGTTACAAACAATCAGAGGCAGATTTGATCAAAAGCAATGGCACAATACCATGTTCATTTGACTGTGCAGTGAGGAAAACTGATGTAGCCTAAATTCCATGGCACTTTTATTAGTACAGATCATTGTGTCAAAGCATTTTTTGGCAAACTACCTTACAGAATACTCTCTATGCAGGATTTGCAGTGTGTTATGGCAGGCAGGCGAAAGTTTTACTCAGCCACGGAAGTCATTGAGTACATTTGCCTTCCTGATGGTGCTTTATCTGACACAGAATCCATTCCAGACGATAAAATTGCTGATCCAGATTTTGAGGAATCTCCTGAAGCATACGAGTAGACTTAGCAGACATGTTTGCAGCTCTCTATGGCATTGACATCTGCCCACGTCGTTGGTATCTGCGCATCTTGTACTACTTGATTGACCTATCACTGGTCAATGGTTGGCTCCTCTATCGGCGTCATCTCACCCAGAAGCAGGAGAAGAAGTATATGCCACTTCTTGACTTCTGTGTTCAAGTTGCAGATGCCCTCATCAAGGTTGGCAAACAGGCTGACTTGAACAGTAGGAAAAGAGGACGACCGTCATTGGAAGATGATCCAACGTCCCATCAAGCTGCCCCACCTCCACCTCCACTTCAGAGGATCTCTGCACCATCAGTTGATGTCAGATTAGACCGATGCGATCATTTCCCCATTCATGCTGAGAAACGTGGACGATGCAGACTGTGCAAGAATGGCTACACGCAAATGGCCTGCCTGAAGTGCAAAGTACTTCTGTGCTTTACAAAAGACAAAAACTCGTCAGTGTCTAATTACCACACTGGGCCAATGTTGCAAATCTGCAACATCCCAGAACGCCTTGCATGTGAAGGTCTCTCTAAAAAAAAAGTCAGGATTCTATTGTACTACCCCATATGATAATTTTCCCCAAATATCAGATTTTTCCTGTTACTAAAACTTAATTTGAGCCTGAGAGGGTTAATTACCAGCGCAGATTTGATGTTATACGGCTCGTTCAGTGAATCGCTGGCCGTTTCAGTGATCAGCCATCAAATGGTGATTTTGTTCAAATTCCCTTTAAAATCTTAAATGATTCCCTTTGAGCTAAATTGACCTGTTTCCCTTACACGGTCAAGGAGGTATTCCAAGATTGCTATTGTAATACCAGTCAGCAGTGCCTCAAGCGAATGAAGCTTTTTAGTTCTTTGCTTAATAAAAAAAAAATATCTGAGCACAACAATGTGGGATGACGATTTGAATCACCTTGGAGTATTGAGTACTGAATCCAGGAGGGCAAAGACACTAGATATGAATGAATTTCTCAGACGTCTCAGTGTCAGTCATAAAAAAAACGGAAAACTGTTAATTTTTTAAGATTAGACTTACGCGTTACTCCAGCAATTATTTTCCCTGTGTATTATAATGACTTACCTGTTACTCAAGCGATTTTCTCCTGTGTACTTCTTACTATTTGTGTTATCTGCTTACCTACCGGCATGTACTCATCTCTATTTATCATTGTTACATCCTGTGACATAATTTGTACTGTTCTGGAGTCAGTCAAGAGCTTTTCTATTTTCTCTGTTGTTTTCTTTTCTCTCCTGTGCTGCTGCTCTAATAGGAGCTGATTACTCTCTCTCTATCTCTCTCTCTCTGTTTGCGCATGTGCGAGTGAGTGGGCGGAGTGTTGAGTGTGTGAGCAGGAGTGTGTGGTACAAGTGTTTATTCTTTTTGGTTTAAGTAGTTTTTGTAATTAGTGGTGAAGTGGTTGAAGTGCTGGGATCTTTGCTCCCATTATTTAAACTGGGAGCATAGCGTCTCTAGGGAAGGAGAGCTTTAGCCACTTAACTAGACGGCATGCGGCCAAAATTGATTCAGGGTTTGGAGTTGAGGATTGTAGTTTGGCCATAGGCATGTTAATTGGCTGCGAGAATATTTTTTCTGCCTCAAGGATGAATAGTGCTGTTGTTATATTTGTTAAGACAATTGAATTGGCAAATCAACTGGTAGAGACAGGTGTAGAGATCAATGGAATTTTCACTCAGGTGCTTCCCCTTTCAGCCCCGTCAAAACGTGTAACGTTATCGAATGTGCTTCCATTTATAACAAATGAGGTTTTAGCGGAAATGTTGTTGCGATATGGCAAATTAGTTTCACCAATAAAAATGATTGCAAGCCTTCCCTGCTGAAACATGTGGTGTCTTTCCGTCGTTATGTCTATATGATTTTAAAAGACAACACTGAAGAGTTTGATTTGACTTTAAATTTTAGTCACGAAAGTTTTAATTACATGATTTATGTCACAATGAATTCAATGAAACGTTCGGGTGTAAAGAAAAAGAACATCTTGTACGTGATTGTCCAAGGAAAGTGGCTCAAACGGATAAAGTGGTTGAGCCAAATGCCGCTAATACAAGTGTTGTAGAAGTGCAGAATGAAATTACTGTTGATGCGGAGGTACCGGGACCTAGTGTAGATCGCGCTGTAAATGCGGAGCAAAATAATGAGGTGATACCGACAAAACTAGTTATAGGTGAGAAGAAAGTGTTGGTTGTTGGTTAAAATCCCGTAGAGGGTGATCCGATAATAGATCCTATGGTGGAATCAGAAGATAGCCACAACGTGGCGGATTCTGGAGAACAGATGTTGATGGACCAGAGTTTAGGTGGATCTGTACTTGAATTCAGGGGTGCCGCCAGAAATTCTGGGCCCAATGGAAAACAAAATTTCTGGGCCCCCTACAATTTTTACAGATAAAATGTAACCCTATAAACATGCCCTGTATACTTTAAAAAAGATACTTAGCACATTGCATAGTTAAAATGTCTAAAGATGAGTACAAAGCCTACAAAAACAAGAAATAAATATAGAAATATGTACTTGTTTACATAAAAGGGAGAACATTTATTATCTCAATTGCAATTGCAAGCACAACAGAACATAATGTACACATATTGACATATACTTTACATGAACAAGCTTTAGCTGGGTCAAACTGCTCAATCAGGAAACATCAGCTAGAACTAACCCATAATTAAATCAGTCCAGGAATAAAACTAGCTAGGCCTAAAGGGCTCAAAATCAAGACACACCAGCAGGCCCGTATTAAGACAGTGTGGTGCCCCTTTGTGGTGCACTATACCTCAAAAGCCCCCCCATATCAGACAGAATTAAGGTGATTTCTCAAATGTAATTTATTAACTTGTCCAACTACATACATGTAGCCACATTAGCAGTGAGCACTATATTCAAATGTCTCAATTCAAAATCAATTCTTTGACAGCGTCAATTCACGTTTGCCCAAAAATAATAAGAAATCTATCAGGTTTTTTACCTTTAGCAGAACTGCTTCTTCCTTGATTTTGCGCAAGCAAAGGTGTCAACTACATCCCCAAAGTTAATTTCTTTGACCAAGTCCGATTCAATGGTAAGCAGGGAGAGTGCAGTCAATCGCTTCTGTGTCATTGTCATCCTGAGCTCATTCTTCACTCGTTTCAATCAGGAAAATGACCTTTCACCCTCAGCATTTGTTACAGGCAGGGTTAGGAATATCCTGAGTGCAACAAAGACGCTTGGAAACGTGGTTTGGAGGCCACGTCTGTGTAGAAGCTGTAGCATTATTTTAGGACGAAAGTCTTAAATTGGATGAGTTCTTCTCCAAAGTCTTTGTCCAGATCATCCAAATATTTGGAGGAGAGTGCAGCAGCGCATTTATGCACAGTCTATGTCGGTGTTAAACAAAACACTAAATAGTTTGTTCAATTCTGTGTATGCGCCGATGCATTTGGCAAGACAAGACAGCAACTTTTCCAAGATGACATTGTAGGTTTCCACTTTGAATCGTCGGCTGCCATGCAGGTCTAGTAGAGCATCACTTTCTCCTGACTCATCTGGAAAATATTTTCTTTTTTTGACTCTTTTGGTCTCCTCCTCATATAGGTGAGTAACTCCCTCAATATCTCGAGCGGCATTTTCGTACTTCTCAAACTGATCCCTCTGCGATGCCACATAAGAATGCAGTGATTCCAAAAGACGTTCTGCATTGTCTAAAGTTATGTCATGCTTTTGCAAAGTCTCAGTAGTTGCCTTGAACCTGGTTAGTATGCTATCCCAAACATTTGTCATAATCGCGGTCTCCAATTTATCAAGTTGAGTGCAGAGTGATCTGGCCTCACATCTGGCGTCCCCCTTCTCCTCCGGATCGATGGAAAATCTGCCCAAAGCCTCTCTGATGGCCTTGCAGTTTTCCTTCAATGCCTTGGTCGAGTCCGCTCTGCATGTCCACCTGGTATTGGATAAGGGTTTTAGAGTCCTGATCACATCTGTGTTGTGGAAGATTTTATCCCAGCGGTGTGTGGACTTAGCACAAAACACATAGAGAGACTGGAGCAAGTCAAAGAAATTTCTTGCATGTGGACAACTGTCCTCTATGCTGTTCACCCCCACGAGATTGAGTGAATGTGCAGCACAGGGCACATAATGAATCAGGGGATTTCTTTTTTTAAGATGAGCCTGAAGGCCATTGTATTTACCGGACATGTTACTGGCGTTGTCGTAACTTTGGCCTCTGCAATTTGACAGGTCTAACTCAAGATCATTTATCATTTTCACGACACAATCAGCAAGGCTTTCTCCCGTGTGGCTATAAATAGGCTCGAAACCAACAAATCGCTCAACTACTTTACCTTCATCACTGACACATCTAAAGATAAATGTCAGCTGGTCAGTATGTGACATGTCAGGCGTTGAATCCGTGATGATTGAAAAATATTTGGCATGCTGTAGTTCGGATGCGATCCTCCTCTTTACTTTCTCACCCATTAAACAAATGAGCTCATCACACACAGTAGATGACAGGTAAGATGTGGTGCCTCTTCCCTTTTGACCGTATTTCTCCAGGTGCTCTTTTAAGAATGGATCAAACTCTGCAATGAGTTCCAACAGTCCGAGATAATTGCCATTCCTCGATGAGCCCAAGAAGTTCGTCCTCCCCTCTGAACGCTAAACCTCTCACACTCAAGAATTTGATTACAGCCACAACACGCTGCAAAACCTCTCTCCAATACTTTGCCTCATCATCTCTCTGTTGCCTGAGTAAGGCATCCACTGTGCCCACATTCCTTGATCTCCTTAAAAAGGCTAACATACTTTCACGATGGGTTGCACTCTTTTCATGAGCTGAAACTCGCTCAGGATGTTTCCAGTCAGCATGTCCAGATGTAAAAGCATTTTGCTGCAAGGACAGCAATTTGCATGCAAAGCAATAAATCATGCCTGCTGAAGGCGAGTAAATTAACCAATCTCTAGACACCACCTGTTTGTTTGGGAGGTGGCATTGCAAAAGATCATTTGTAAGAAATCGCTTTTTCATACCAGTGTCCCGTGCAGAGGTGGGGTATTTAGCTGCCCGATTGTGATAGGCGGCGGAACCTTTAGAAATAGCCAGTTCTATCATTAGCTCTGTTAGATCTCCCCATAGTGCAGGATTAGTTGAGAGGGTAAAATGATCCACAGGCTTCGGCGGCACATCTGGCCTGGAGGTGTCTTCATTGACGACATCCCTAACGTTCTCATCTTCCCCCAGGTCTTTCTCGTCGCCATCTCCTTGGAGTGCACTCTCATGTACCTGGCTGGAAGTGCTTTCGACCATATCTCCAATGTCTATAAAGGTAAATATTGTGTAAAATGTGAGAGCTTGTAGAATACGATGTGAGAACTTTCAGAACAAAAAAACGAAAAAACAAAAAAAACAAAAGGTAACATATTGTGAAAGGTAAATATAGGAGGTTTGAGGAAATCTGGAATCCTTTCTTATTCTTTCTTGAACATGGTGGAAACGACGTACCAGTGGCTGATTGAGAAGCTGTGTCAAATAGTATGAGATGAGAAGCTTTTAGCTATTTTTTATTTTATAATTTTTTTTTTTTTATTATTATTATTATTCTTAATGACTCTGTCCTTTACATTTATGTTTTCCTTAAATGTCAAGCATGTTTTATATGTAAGTACAGTGATTATGTTAAAACTCAATAAAACTATTGATGAAAAACAAAAATATTCACACTCACGTGATCTGAATTTGAAGTGACAGAGAGAAAAACAAAACGAATGAGAGCTTGTAAAAAAAATCTGACCTTGTAAATTGAAATTTGCCGAATGAGACATGAGCAATAACCTCCAAATAAATTTAGCCAAAGCCATGCTCGCTCGTCCTCGTACTGTCACGATCTAGTGCACTGTATGCCAGATGTTTAAAAACAAATAGGCCTACCGGAATGCAAAAATTAAAAATCTGACATTTTCTAGAACAGAATCCAGCAGGATCAAATTAATGTGAGCAACAGTGTTTTGGTGCAGCAGCGCCGATGTAAGCAGTTCACTTAATGTGCAGCGCAGTCACACATGCACCACAGTTACGTTTGGGATAATTTCATTTTAAATACCATAATGTCAGTTGAAAACATTGCAATTGTGTTTTAAAATACAACAACGAGCACCACAAAACCATTTAAAGAGGCGCGTTCAGCGGTCTCCGTGCGGAAAGTCAACAAAGTAAACGTATGGCGTGTTCTCTTCATTTTATCAAATGATCATAATCACATCTATTCATTTTATAATCCTACTACTAGCATTTTATTCAGACTAAAACCCCTTTAATTCAAGTGAAAAAGCGTTGTGTGTGTGTGGCTTTTGCACATCCTGTCATGGCGGTGACTGCGTGCCTGCAACAGATGCAGCATTATGGTTAACGATTAATTGATCGTTAATTTAAACGACGATCGATCATGGAAATAATCCAAATTTGACATCCCTAATCAAAGCCAATGTTGTTACTAATCTTTGACATGCCCAAGACTGTGATAAAACGTAAAAAAATATCCAGTCCACAATCACTTTTTATATTGAAAATATGTCATTTTGTGTCATTTTTTTTCCCAAATCAGTGACATCATTTATGAACTTGGTAATTAAAGAGTTAAAATCTTGGATTTTTTTTTAAACATTTGGTAGTTTTGATCAAGACTGAGGTTGATTAATAGATTTATGCAAAAAAACTTAGAAAAAAATATTTATCTGATACATTTTTACGGCAGTTTAATTTAGTGGATGTTTTCATCCACGAACATAACGAAAAGGTAGTGAATTTGCCCACAGTATATTTTTGAGTTTTTGAAAATTTTCAAAGCATTTTCCCAAAATATGTGTAAAAATAAGATTTGTCACCAAAAATCATTCCATTTGCTGAAACACAGGGAAAGTTGTGGCCAAAATAAGACTCAACTTTACCCCCTAGTGGACGAAAACGTCCCCAACAACGCATAAGGTTAAAAATAACTCAAATATAATATAATGCGTTTTTTTTTATTAGAATAACAACTTTATTTAATGATATAAGTAACAATATTATAAATATGTAATATAGTAGACAACACATATTTAGCAAAATACTCTCTATAGCTCTTTTTTCTATCTAGCCAACTAACGTGCTATAGCCTATATTATGGTCATTAAATGGCTTTCCTGAGGTAAATGTTATGTGACATAATTGTTCTCCAGCTGTTTTATTGACCTCTTTCCGGAGGTTGAAAAACACTGATTGATCGATATTATGTATGAGGAATATACATTTCGGTAAGTTGTTCAGATGTTTTGTTCTGCAAGTTCTCACATCGTATTCTACAAGCTCTAACATTTTGCACCATATTTACCTTCATTAATGTCCTCTTCCTCACCCGAGTCTTCCTTGCTCCTGTCTCCCCCAAGAAGAATATCATCATTCGCATGGCGGTCATCGCCGACGCCTAGGCTAACATTAGCAGTAAGGGCTGCAACATCTCCCCCACTAGCAGCGCCGGCGGTACCATCTGAGATGCTAGTGTTACCGTCTCCACAGTTAGCTCCGGCTTCGTCAGACTCAGCGCTGCTAGTTCTCACAAAAAAACTTTCAATCCCTGGAACATTTTGAATTGTAGCTAAACGTCTAGCGTCCTTGTCTTTCTTTAACTTTCTTTTTGCAAAACCACTCAATTGACGTCTGTCCATTTTGATTCATTTTCTGTAGCCGTTAAAAAAATTACACATTTGCGCATACTTGTTGTGGACCAACTCAACTCTGACAGATTGGGGACGGGGGGGGGGGGTGATAGTGGTCATGTAATCTTTATTTATTTATAATTTATTATTATTGTTGTTAAGTTAGTGTTCATAAACGAGTTATGTATGGTCTTTCAAGAATTTCAAGTTAATAATAAAACAATTTACGAAAAATATTTTTAAAGCTTGTGTCATGTGGTGCCCCCCTAGTGGTTGTGAATGGTTGGTGCCCCTGGATAATCTGGCTCTGCACACCAGGAGTAATGCCAGGCCTAAACCAGTCCAGGACTAAACAAGTACTGAACCACACATCAACTGTTTGTTATCCAGGTCTAACAAAGTTATGTTCAACATCACTTTATAATGGCCCAGCGGCTTGCCTTTCTGCTGGCAAAATCATGTATCAAATCATCAAAGTTCAGCTTTCTTGCCAGTTTGCTTTCAGTGGATAGTATGGCAAGGTGACAAAGTCTATCCTGCAACATAGCAGACCTCAGATAATTCTTTATCAGTTTCAGCTTACTGAATGCTCTCTCGCCACCAGCAACGGTCACAGGCAGTGTGCAAAATATTCGCAAAACTATGCAGACCTGCCCAAATATACTCTGCAGCTGCATCTTGTAAATGCTGTTGAGCAGATCAATTGGTGACAGACACCCTGGGAAAGTGGCCCTATATACAGAGTTGAGGTGTCTGACTTCAGCTGCATCTGTAAGTCAAACACACACGTAATAACCATATTATTTTTATTGGCCTATTTAGTTTTCTTAATATAAAATATTAAAATATATATTTTGTAAACTCCTTATAGCCAATGGTTACTACAGACACATGTTTTATTCAATTTTATGTTATTTTGTTCTGGGGCATTTTGTTCATATTAAGAACGTCAAGTTTGACAGCATCGATCGTAGCAGCAGCACTGTCACTTCAAAGAACACACGACACACACGGCAAACTGATTTTGTAATTTTTGAAGCGTGTAGATTACTTTTTGTTTTGTAAAGTTATCATCATGTGGCGAACACAGTAGATAAGAAGTGTTTAGAGGCTTCAGTCTTCGTGAAGTTTCGCGCTCAGGCTCACCTTGTTCGGCTGAGACGGGGACGGGCCCGGCTAACAGGGAACGTTCCCAGAACATTCACTAACGTTCTTTAAAAGTTGTGTAAATGTTAGTACAAAACGTTATTAAAATAATGTTTTCGGAACGTTCTTATAACGTTGTTAATGTTCTTGTAAGGTTGCTAAAAAACGTTCTTAGAACAACGTTCTCGGAACGTCTTTAGGACGTTATTTGTTCTTGATGAATGTTCTTATAAGGTTGACAGAAAACGTTCTTAGAACAACGTTCTCGGAACGTCTTTAGGACGTTATTTGTAATTGATGAATGTTCTTATAACGTTGATAGAAAACGTTCTTAGAACAACGTTCTCGGAACGTCTTTAGGATGTTATTTGTTCTTGATGAATGTTCTTACAAGGTTGACAGAAAACGTTCTTAGAACAACGTTCTCGGAACGTCTTTAGGACGTTATTTGTAATTGATGAATGTTCTGGTAACGTTGATAGATAATGTTCTTAGCACAACGTTCTCAGAACGTCTTTAGGACGTAATTTGTAATTGATGAATGTTCTTACAAGGTTGATAGAAAACGTTCTTAGAACAACGTTCTCGGAACGTCTTTAGGACGTTATTTGTAATTGATGAATGTTCTTACAAGGTTGATAGAAAACGTTCTTAGAACAACGTTCTCGGAACGTCTTTAGGACGTTATTTGTAATTGATGAATGTTCTGGTAACGTTGATAGATAATGTTCTTAGCACAACGTTCTCGGAACGTCTTTAGGACGTTATTTGTACTTGATGAATGTTCTTACAAGGTTGATAGAAAACGTTCTTAGAACAACGTTCTCGGAACGTCTTTAGGACGTTATTTGTACTTGATGAATGTTCTTATAACGTTGTTAATGTTCTTGTAAGGTTGATAGAAAACGTTCTTAGCACAATGATCTCAGAACATCTTTAGGACGTTATTTGTACTCAATGAATGTTCTCGTAATGTTGAGAGAAAACATTTTTAGAACAACATTCTTAGAGCATTCAATTTTATTTAATGTAATTTCTAAATTAATTAATTGCTTAATGTTATTATGGTGTTATCCTAAAACATTCTGATCACAGCAGGTCCTTATAGTTGCAGGCTACTTTATGAACGTTATCATAATGTTGGGAGAAACTTCTTTCTTATAGGCTATATAAAACCTATGAATAGAATAGAATAAAATAAAATAGAATATGATAGAAAAATAAATGTATTTAAATATGAAACCACAACCTGGAGTAGGTGGTGGCTAATCGCCTGAATGTAATTTATAATTATTAATTATATATCTTTTATAATTTATTTAAGTCACTTAGGCATATTAAGTGAATGGCAATCACTGTAAAAGTGACATTTGCTAAATTAAGTTAATTCATTTAAGTCAAAAAATTTAAAAGATTATTTCAACTTAATTTGTGATTTGAACCCAAAAGCTATTTAGGTTAAGCAGAACTCAAGCTAAATAAATTACTATAAAATAATTTAATCTACCATACAATCTATGATTTTTACGTATAAATGGCTGACCACAAAATATTTAAAAGAAAAATGAGCATAATTCATGATTTCAAACATGTTAAAAGTAATTAATTTTACTCGACAAAATATTATCTGGGTGTTTTTCAAAAACCGCGCGCATTTTTCAGTCAGTCGCGTCCACACTCCGCTCATCCCCCGCGGGACCGCGCTCACTCACACTGATCACAGCAGGACTACTGGCGACGCGGTCACGGAAAATAACAGGTAACGTTAAGCATTTCGAGCTTCTTTATTCCTATTTAAAGCACTTTTGAACGTTTGTGTTTTACTGTCAACTTTAACTGAAGATTAACCAGCTTAGTTATCATAATGTGTGTAACTTTAGCTAAGGGTAGCAAGGAGCTAACGCACCATTACATCAACGTTATCAACGGCAAGTGTTAAATATGCAGTGTTATACACAACAGTTCGTAAGTGGTAAATTAATAAATATTTTTTGGTGTTTATCACAGCCGGACACAGACAAACGAGTCCCGCAAAGTGTATTTTTAAACTAAGGTTAGAGAGACGGCTGACAGCATCTTCGTCATCTCTAACCGTCACTCCCGCCACAGATCTGAAGCGAGGTAAAGCCAACACACACTCCCTGTATTAAAACACCTTTAAACTTCTTGTTAATTTTTATTGATTATCTGTAAGTTTCATCTAGAATGTCTATGTGATGCTGATCAAGTTTACTAAATCCACCGAACGGTGTACAAACGGGCTGAAGAGCTTTATAATGGCTGTTTAAACTTAGTTAACATTTTACACTGTTATTTGCTCCTCACGTTGTCTTATTTAAAATTCATATTATCAAATTGTTGTCATACTTTGAAATCAATGTTTTCAGTGCAAAGGCAGAGAGGGGCGGTGTGATGTCATTGGCAGCAAGAAGGCTGCAATACTAATATGGGCCTGAAATGAAGTAAGTAGAATTCACATTAAACAAATTGATGGGCTTTAGTGTTGTACCAGATGTTATTTGTCACGTTATAAACAGTTATGTAAATACATCGTTCTTCAGTTTTTATTTTTTGATGATTTGCCATAAATGCAGATGTAATGATGACCAGAAATGACAAGCAGCACAAATGTTAAGTCTTCTGAAGCAATACTATACTTTTGTTTTGTGAATATTAGATTAATCAAATCGTGAATACACAGATGAAAAATAACAAACCTCAACTAACATCCCACAAGAATAACATCATGACATCTAAGAACCAGTCATGTGTAATTCAGACTAGGGCTGGGCGATATATGAAAAAAAAAATTATATCTCGATATTGTCACATTTTTTATGATATTCGATATATATCTTGATATGTTTGCATTTGCATTTAGATAATAAAAATAAAAAAAAAAAATTGGGGGAAATAGTTAAACTGGGATAAGAATTTTTATTTTATTTTTTTAAACAAGTTTTTAGCTAAGAACACAAGTCTGTCTACTGTCTCTGGTTTAAGAGAAGCTCTGTGGCATGAAACTATGTTCCCACTGCCACTAAAAACCCTCTCAGATGGGGAGCTATTTGCTGAAGCACATAGGTATTTCTATATATATATATATATATATATATATATATATATATACCAAAGACTTATACACTCTCTGTCTATATTGTGAAAACTGGTAAAACAAATGAAAAATATTATAAAAGTTAAATTCCTATAAGTAATTCCACATTGCCATATTTTTACACATGATTCATAAAAATAAGCTGTCCATAAATGTTGCTTAATTGTGAGTTAAATTTCTCTAATTTTGTGTTTTGTGTTCAGGAACAATATCAGTCATTCAAGCTATGATCCTGGCAGATCTACTATCTGAAAAAAGACTCAGCAGATTTTTTTCAAGACACACAAGTTAGGACACAGTTCAGAACTTTATATTTACTTGGCAACATTTTTCTGAGATCAGCAGAAATTACTGAATAGTTGATCTAGGGATGTTCATTTTAACCGGTTAACCATTAACCGACCGTTAAGAATTTTGACAGATTAAAACAATCAGTTAAACGGTTTAAAAAGTCATTTATTTATTTTCAGTAATTTATCAAAATATTTAAAAAGGTTTGCTGCATGGTTAAAATATGCTACGCGTATACATGTTTTTAGTTTTTTTTTAGAGAAAAAAAAAACACAAGTCCCATTTTATTATTTAATTCAGAAATAGGTCTGATGCCGACACGAAATGTTTAAAATCATTATAATAAACTGTAAACATAGCTAGGCTATTTTAGTTCCCCTCACTCCACAACAAATCATTTCAATTAACTGTATTTAGAAAAGAACAAGAAATAGGCCTTTCAGAAGTTATAGCAATATAAACAACAAGCCAAAAGGAATTAATTTAGGCTAAAACGAAACTGAAACCGGCGTTGGGTCTCTCATTCGACAAAAATTAAAATGTTTCCGTATTGACAATGTATTTGAATGCCAAATTATTATTTATTATGTACTTCATTCGCGTTCCAATATCAAATATGTTTTGCATAACATTACGGTGGTACGGTGATAACACTTAACAGCACTGATTTTACTGCATATTTAAACTCAGCAGTGTGGTTTTTCCCCCATGTTTGAGTGAATGTATTATTTATGATGATGAACAGGCTGCATTGTCAAAGTAGCAAAGCTTAACTGTGAGCGTGCATGCAGCTCCAGTGCAATCACATGAGTTTTTCCTTCTAACAGTGAAAGCAACTACTTGTTTTAGTCGTAAAGATAATCGGAATTGTAAACGGTTTGCCTTTATTTGTGTAGATTCACAATAAAAACAAATCTTTTTGTGTAAAATAAGCCTAAAGAAAAATAGGATGCCGCTTTCTGCTGTCTGTTTCCTTTTGTGCAGCAAAAAAAATTAACCGAAACTGCATTTTTCATTCATTTTCATAATATATTAAGTAAAAATATATTTCTCGTATAGGCCTATTTGTTTGTTATATATATATATATATATATATATATATATATATATATATATATATATATATATATAGAGAGAGAGAGAGCCTAGCTTTATTATGTTTTTCTCCTCCCGCAGAAGCGCTGCAGGTGTGTGATGTGATTTGAAGAACATGTGAATCCTCATGTTCTGTTGTTAGCGGCTTTTTGCACATGTAAAATTAATACAAATGTTAGTATTTTTAACGGGTCACATACACTGATCCTTTCTAATTTAATTAAATTCTAATTTAAAATAATCTTGTCGGTTAACGGTTAATAATCGGTTAACGACCGTTGGTTGTCGGTTAGGAAAAATAACTAAAATGAACATCCCTAAGTTGAACATAGTTGAACCACTAAAAAATTAAAATTCTGTCATGGTTTACTCACCCTCATGTTGTTCAAACCCATTTTGAATTAATTGTATTAATCTTTAGACAATTATTATTATTTTTTTTATAATCTTTCATAATTTTTGTCTTTCCATGGAAGTCTAGGCAGTAGACTTATTATTTCATAGGAATTTTGTAATAACACAGTTTGTAACATCAGCCAATCTGTTTACTTTACAGATGGAGCGTGGAGAGACCAGACAGTTCCCACAGTGCTAGTTTTTCAGCACCCACACCCCACACACAAATTCATATAGAAGTTTTCAATAATAAAAAGTTTATATGATAGTTTATATTTAGCTATGAAGTTATAGTTCATTGTCATAAATATTAAACTAAATATTAAAGTCCCCCTGTAGTGAAAATCAAGTTTTTATGCTGTTTATTTGTCTTTGTGGTTTTAAATATTGCTACATTACAATCCAATAACCAATCACATTAAAGAATCAATTCCTATCATTAAAATGCAAAATATACCAATACCAGCACAAAACTAAAAATACATTATAGAAAAAAAAAAAAAAAAAAAAACATTAAGCTGTGGTTTAATGTGAATTTAGATACAATATTTGACTACGGGGAACTTAAATTTTTTTTACATGATAAGCAATTTTTACCAGTCTGTTCAATGTGTTAATGAGATTTTTGAAAGTGATTATCTTTAATAATTCAGATACCTGTTAAAATGCACATGTAATTATATGCTTGCTCATATCTTGAATGTTGTGTTAATAAACATTATGTTGAAAGAATGTTGCAACAGTGCTAACCTGAAAATAACATTTTATTAAGCTACACTTTGTAATGTTCAAATGAATGTTTATAGAATGTTTTATTTTTAATAAATTGTAAGTGGAAAGAACATTGTAGGAACATTCTGGTAACCATAAAATAACATTCCAGCAACGTTAAGCAAACTGGACATTTTTAACGTTCTTGGAATGTTCCAGATAAACGTTCATAGAATGTTATATTTTTTATGAAATGTAAGTTTCAAGAACGTTGTAGGAATGTTATGCTGACCATAAAATAACATTCTGGGAACGTTAAGCAAATTGGACATTTTAACGTTTTTGGAACGGTCTAAATAAACATTCATAGAACGTTTTTTTTTATGAAATTTAGGTTTCAAGAACGTTGTAGGAACGTTATGCTGACCATAAAATAACATTCTGGGAACGTTAAGCAAACTGGACATTTTAACGTTTTTGGAATGGTCTAAATAAACGTTCATAGAACGTTATTTTTTTTATGAAATTTAGGTTTCAAGAACGTTGTAGGAACGTTATGCGAACCATAAAATAACGTTCTGGGAACATTAAGCAAACTGGACATTTTAACGTTTTTGGAACGTTCTAAATAAACGTTCATAGAACGTTATATTTTTTTATGAAATTTAGGTTTCAAGAACGTTTTAGGAACGTTATGCTAACCATAAAATAACGTTCTAGGAACATTAAACAAACTGGACATTTCCACATTTTTGGAACGTTCAAAATAACGTTCCCACAACCAAAAGGGAACGTTAGGAAAACGTTCTCAGAACATAAATTTGTTAGCTGGGGGGGACGTGGGTGTGCAGCAGCCGCTGTCTACGAGACATGATAACCCGGAGACAGCACGGCAGAGATGTACTGTTGGATGTAAATCATAATTCAGTAATTATTTTACTAAGCTAGCTAGATAAAAGCAGGTCATGTAGCAACAAAAATAAGTAACTCTGAAAGTTTTGGAATACAGGAATAGGGCAAGCTACCTTTCTTTTAGAAAAACTGTGTGACATACTGTCGACTTCGGCGTTCTCTGTCTTCTCTTTCATTCTTTTCTTTCCGTTTTTGATGCCCTGACTTTTGATGTGACATGCCTGCGTGTGTCACTGTCTGCGCTGCATCATAGCAAGTGCAATAAGCAAGAGACGCTGCACTAGCGATCTAGCTCGGACAGCGCAGGTGGAATGAACCATTGTGAGGGGGAGGGGTGTGACTGAAACAGTAAATACATTATTTGTTTTTTTAAATATTAAATCTATGTTCAAAACGGACAAAATACACATTTAGTGCATGAGGGGCCCTAGCACATTTAATATATGTATAAAAAAGAGAAAAGAAACAAGAAAAGGTAGGGGGTCTGCTCTTCTGGGCCCTAAATCAGCCTGGGCCCTTAGAATCGTCCTAACCTTCCACCCCTTTACGGCGCCCTTGCAAAAGCACCGCAAAAAAGGAAGTCAATGGAACGACATGCTAGTAAGCCGATGAAAAAAGCTGATGTTCGGGAAGTCAGTTAGACTGTGACAGTGAGGGGTCAGAATGCCGCTTCACGGGTAGTTTGCCTGGGAGTGGGTTTTCTAGTCAATTATATAATGTAGATGACATTAAGCATTTTTTAAAGGTGACAATCCCACAATTTATCGAGAAAGTTAAATTCTTTAGAAGTGAGAATCAATTTTTTGAGTTTTTGAGATAGAAAGGTTTTGGATAGAAAAATTGATACACCTTGGTGTGAGATGATTAATTTAAATGAGTGTGAAAAACCTGAGTGGAGAGTATTGTATAAGTCACCATTATCTAAGAGAATTGGAGATTTGCAATGGAGGTTTTTACATGGTGCTATTGCAGTGAGCGCTTTTGTTTCTATAATTAACCCAGATATTGATCACAATTTTTCTTTTTGTTCATGAAGGGAAACTGTCTTTCATGCATTTATGCAGTGTTCTAGACTGACATCTTTATTTAGTGTTTTGAGTAACATTTTTAATTGTTTTAATGAGTGTTTTTCAATGAAGAAATTCATTTGTGGTTTTAAATATTCATAGAATCGCAAGTATCAGTGTCAGTTGTTTAATTTTATATTGGGACATGCTAAAATGGCAATTAATGTTACAAGAAAATAAGAAAAAAAAAAATAGTATGGGGTTTGTAATGATTTAAAGGCAGTGTTTATTAATCCTGTTAAATCCAGAATTTTAATAGATTTTAATTATTATAAACTGATGAATGATCTTGCAAAGTTTGAGTTAATTTAGTGTTTAAAAGGAGTATTGTGTGAGATTGTTGCTGATGGAGTGTTTTTTTTTTAACCTAAAGTGTTGTATATTGTTCTGTGATTGATGTCGGATTCAAATTGTAGCTGTTGTATATTGCAATAAAAGTGGCTTGAAATCTCTCTCTCTCTCTCTCTCTCTCTCTCTCACTCACACACACACACACACACACACACACACACACACACACACACACACACACACACACACACACACACAATATCAATTCAACTGAGCTTTATTGGCATGACTGTGGAATAGCACAATGTTGCCAAAGCAATAAACAGTCTATACAAGCATATAGACAGATTAAAAAAAAAAAAAAAACACAAAAAAAAACAATAGCAAATACAATGTAAATATTTACAGAGACCAGTGATAAAGAAAAAGGGGTTTAGTCTTTGGGCAGCCAGTGCTGTTGATATCTGCCATCTCTATAGTCAAAGTATGATTGCTTTTATATTTTAGTTGGGCTGAATTTTGTGGATGAATATTTCAGAGTCCTGATGCTGGCTGTTGTTAGTCATGTTAGTTTGTTTCTGCAGCTTCAGGAGATTTGTTCAGGGTTCATTTCATGGCTTTTAAGGGCTTTAAAATGGTAAGAGTTGGGGTCAATCATTTTTAGGTGTTTCCAAAATTTGATGGCTCGTTAGTAGAGGGCATTGGCCTAATTATGCTGTAAGGAGTGAAATTATTTCCTTATGAAATGAATTCTTTGTGAAGCCAGACTTTCAGGAACTCTCGCAATGCAAATGCAGATGCACCAAAACAATGGGCTTTGATCTCCTCGTGGAGCCAAACAAACAGATAGGAAGATCTGGAAGAAAGACCATTTGCTCTTTGGTACCTTCACCCCTCCTTCCCCCCACGCACATGGTCCAGGCAACTAAAAGTTGTTACGCTCACATAAAACATTTACTATATCTTCAGGATTCATGATTGTAAACTTTTCATGTTTGGTATCATTTTAAAGGTCTTTGTGCGATTGGTAAATTGGTCTCAATTTCACAGTAGTCACTTGTATTATAAGAGAGACTGAAAACTTTTGTAGAATTGTGTTCTGCTGAGAAGGGGGTGTGTCCCCCTTTAGGGGTCTGTGAGAATGTTTATCTCCAGCCAGGTGTGACCCTGATGTGATCACGGGAACCTAAAAAACCAAAAGGTCTTTTATGTTTTTACAACTGATTTGAAGATTTCTTTGTTATCTGGTCTGAGTATTTAAGGGAAGTGACAAAACACTACTGCGTGATTCTGTTGCCAGAAAGCCCGTAGTGTGGAGTGTTTTTCATATGCTCCATACTATGTATCTTCCTGAAGTCAGGTATACTATTATGTAATTGTGTTAAACACATTGTGCCTACAGAGCACACTGTATAGTTGTTTGTGCTACTACATGTACACATTGGCTAGTTAAGTTTATTCTCTAAAACACCTGAGTGCTTTGCTATGCATTTTAGACCATGTGTCTTAAATTAGGATAACTGTTACATGTGTGACTATGTTAAATTTGTGTGCCTCCTGCATGGATCACTTGGCCGTTCCCAATATGGCTACAGTGTCTTTGTGCAGGAGCAAAGTTGCAACACAACTACAATGTGATTTACAATTACACTATCCTTTCTAAATTGGCTTCTAATTATTTTCATTATGTAATTGGCATGATACAATTTTACCTGACTGATAATAAATTGTTTTATTTGATTTATTCTGCATTATTTGTCACGTCCCCGGGCTGATTTGTCTGTTTTTCTCTTATTGTGTGTGGGTGTGTGCTTGTGGTTGTTTACACTTACCATGTGCTTCTGTGTCATCGTGGTGCCCGTCTCCGCCCTCTTGTTTCATTATTATTTTGTTATTGGCCACTATCACCTGCTCTGCATTATGTTAATCACTCCTTCTCTATTTAGTCTCCTCTCGTGTGCTGTCTGTTGTCAGATCGTCGTGTTGTGCTCGTTTATGTCTCAGCTCCAGCCACAGCTCATGTTTTGCCTGCACAGAGATCGTGCTAGTTTTGTTTTCATCCTTTAGTTTTGTTTTCTCCCTCTTCCTCCTGCTTTCAGGCAGCGCTAATTCTCCTACCCTTCCCTTGCTCGCGATCACCGATCGCCGGCAGTGCTCTTCTTCGCCTCGCTGCCGGTGCGCCACCAGTTCCCCGCCTCAACAGCGCCCTCGCCTCTCTGTCAGTTTATCTCGGCCTTGCTGTGGATTTTTCTTAGTGGAATTCGTCCAGGAGGCACTTCGTGAGCTGCTCCGGGCTGCCCTGTACCTGGATAGTTTTTTGTTTACTCTTTTTCCTTTTTTTTTGAAATTCAAGCCTGTTAAATAAACTGACCTTTTGGGCACCTGCAACTGAGTCCAAGTCTCGCACTGACAGAACGATCTGACCATCATGGACTCAGCAGGTGCAGATCCACTCAGATCAGCAGTCACCCAGCAGGGCATTCTCTTGGGCCAGCATGCCTCCCAGCTGACATCCACATCCCGGGAGGTTGAGTCCCTTAATGCTCAGTTGAACATGCTGACTGCACAGCTCCAGGAACTTCGCAGACAGACATCTGCCAGAACGGAGGACACCACCAGCCTTTCCTCTCCCCGTCATGACCCTGAGCCTCATGCCAACAATCCACCTCCCTATGATGGGAACCCCAACTCTTGCAGAGCCTTCCTGTCTCAGTGCTCTCTAGTTTTTGCCCTTCAGCCCCGCCGTTACGCCCAGGAGGAGACTAAGGTGGCTTATGTTTTAACCCTCCTCACAGGCAGGGCCCGAGACTGGGGAACTTCAGTGTGGGAGGCCCGGGCTCCCTTTTGCGCTTCCTTTGAGGACTTCCGACAAGAGATGGTCAAGTTATTTGATCGTTCTGCTCGGGGTGATGAGGCGGCAGCCCAGCTAGCACGGCTACGGCAAGGAGGCCGTTCAGTGACTGAGTTTGCCATTGAGTTTAAGACCTTAGCAGCGGCCTGTGACTGGAATGAGGGGTCTTGCAGAGCTGTGTTCCGTGCTGGACTGGATGAGGAGATCCAGGACAAAATCGCTACCCAGGAGCTTCCACGCCGCTTTGATGATCTGGTCGACTTGGCCCTCCGTGTAGAGAGCCGCCTTCGCCTTCGTCGCCAACAATCGTCTGCTCGCACCTCTTGGAGGGTGGAAGAAATGACCAGTGACTCCACCCCTGTCCTGCCTCTGCCATCCCCTGCTGACCCTGAACCTATGCAGGTGGGACGTCTGCGTCTCACTCCTCAGCAGAAGCAAGAGAGACTCACCCGGGGCTTATGTTTCTACTGTGGGAGGGCCGGACACTTCGTCGGCAAATGCCCGCTAAAAGCCAGGGCCCATCAGTAGCCAGGGGGATTCTGGTGGGCACCTCTCCTCTTAATTTCCCCCACTCTTCCCGCACACTTCTTCCTGTGAGTGTTCAGTTTAAAGGTTCCAGTCACTCCTGTACGGCCCTGGTGGATTCTGGGGCTGGTGGTAGTTTTCTGGACACGGGATTGGCTAAGCAATGGGGAATTCCTGCCATTCCCCTCGCTACTCCTATCTCTGTTCGGTCTCTTGATGACTCTCCTATCACCACCATCACTCACCTCACCCCTCCTGTAAGTCTTATCGTTTCGGGCAATCACCATGAGATAACCGAGCTGTACCTTCTTGATTCCCCGAGTGCCCCAGTGGTTCTGGGGCACCCGTGGTTGGTACAGCACGGTCCTCACGTGGATTGGGCCAGAAATTCAGTTTTGTCTTGGAAACAGTCTTGTCTTAAGTCTTGTTTGGGTTCTGCCTCTTTTCCTGGTGCTGTGTTTCCTGTTGTGCAGGTGGATGAAGCTGATCTGTCCGGGGTTCCGGAGGAGTACCGCGATCTTCGGCTGGTTTTCAGCAAGTCCCGGGCGGTGTCCCTGCCTCCTCACCGGCCATATGATTGTGCCATCAACCTCCTCCCAGGCACTTCTCCTCCCAGGGGTCGGTTATATTCCCTGTCTGGTCCAGAAAGAGAGGCTATGGACAAATATATTCGAGAGTCCCTTGATGCCGGTCTCATCCGTCCCTCCTCGTCTCCTGCTGGTGCAGGATTTTTCTTCGTTAAGAAGAAGGATGGCTCCTTGCGCCCTTGTATTGATTACAGAGGTTTGAATGACATCACCATTAAGAATAGGTACCCCCTGCCCTTAATGTCATCTGCCTTTGAACTTTTGCAGGGAGCCAAGGTCTTCAGTAAGTTGGACCTCCGCAATGCTTATCATCTGGTTCGGATTCGAGAGGGGGATGAGTGGAAGACAGCATTTATCACTCCTTCGGGACATTATGAGTACCGGGTGCTACCCTTTGGCCTGACAAATGCCCCAGCTGTCTTCCAGGCCCTGGTTAATGACGTGTTGAGAGACATGGTAAACAAGTTTGTCTTTGTGTACCTTGATGACATTCTCATTTTCTCTCCTTCACTTCAGGTACACACTCAACACGTGCGCCAGGTGCTACAACGGCTGCTGGAGAACCAGCTATATGTTAAAGCGGAGAAGTGCGATTTCCACTCCAAGTCAGTTCCTTTCCTGGGCTATATCATTTCGGCGGAGGGAATCAAAGCAGATCCCGCTAAGGTAAGGGCCGTAGCCGAGTGGCCACCTCCAGACTCACGCAAGGCACTGCAGCGGTTTCTGGGATTTGCCAACTTCTACAGGCGCTTCATCAGAAACTTTAGTCAGGTTGCTGCACCCTTGACAGCTCTTACCTCCACTAAGGTACCGTTTAGGTGGAATTTGAAAGCTCAGGAGGCCTTTAATGACCTGAAGTCCCGATTCATTTCTGCTCCTGTTCTTTCGTTTCCAGACCCTGAATGTCAGTTTATTGTGGAGGTGGATGCTTCCGAGACTGGAGTAGGTGCGGTCCTTTCTCAGAGGTCCCCCAGAGATGGGAAGGTACATCCCTGTGCCTACTACTCCCACCGCCTGAGCCCAGCAGAACGGAATTATGACGTAGGGAATCGGGAGCTGTTGGCGGTCAGGCTGGCCTTGGGTGAGTGGCGTCACTGGTTGGAGGGGACAGTACAGCCCTTCTTGGTTTGGACGGACCATAAGAATTTGGAATACGTCCGTTCGGCCAAGAGGGTAAGTTCACGCCAAGCCCGATGGGCACTCTTCTTTGGCCGGTTCAACTTCTCTCTCTCGTATCGCCCAGGCTCCAAGAATGTAAAGCCTGATGCCCTCTCCCGTCTTTTCAGGGATACTAAGAGAACCGGTGCATCTATAGAAACCATTATCCCTAAAGAAATTGTGGTGGGGTCCCTCTCCTGGGATGTGGAGAGGAGAGTACTGGAGGCCATACGGGAGAGAGAGGTGCCAAGGGGGTGCCCAGAGGGTAGACTTTTCGTGCCAGCTGTGCTGCGCCCTGAAGTCCTCCGGTGGGGGCATTCATCCAAGTTAGTCTGCCATCCTGGGGTTCGGAGATCACTGGCTGCCATCCGCCAGCGATTCTGGTGGCCATCCATGGCCCAGGACGTCAGGCAGTTTGTGTTTGCCTGCCCAGTTTGCGCCCAGAACAAGAGTTCTAATCAGCCTCCTGTTGGTCTGCTTCACCCTTTACCCATCCCCTCCCGCCCCTGGTCACACATAGCCCTTGACTTTGTCACTGGTCTTCCACCATCGAGGGGTAACACCGTAGTATTGACGGTGGTGGACCGCTTCTCTAAGGCAGCCCATTTCATCCCCCTTCCCAAATTGCCTTCAGCTAAGGAGACCGCTCAAGTGGTGGTTGACCACATCTTCCGGATTCATGGCCTTCCGGTGGACGTGGTTTCTGATAGGGGGCCACAGTTTGTCTCCCGGTTCTGGAAGGAGTTCTGTCGACAGATCGGGGCCTCTACGAGTCTGTCGTCAGGTTTTCACCCTCAGACCAATGGGCAGTCCGAGCGGGCAAACCAGGTTCTGGAACAAGCTCTCCGCTGCCTGACGTCCCATAATCCGAGTTCTTGGAGCCAACAGTTATCCTGGATTGAATATGCCCATAACTCCTTGCCAGTGGCTGCCACAGGTATGTCCCCATTCCAGTGCTCCATTGGTTTTCAACCTCCTATGTTCCCCTCACAGGAGCCCGATGCTGCTGTTCCGTCTGCCTTAGCCTTCGTCCGCAGGTGTCGCCGCACCTGGAAGAAGGCTGAGAAAACCTTGGCTCGGGTTTCCAGACGAACCAAAGCAGCGGCTGACCGTCACCGAATTCCTGCTCCCCGCTACGTATGTGGTCAGAGAGTATGGCTGTCTACCAAGGACCTTCCTCTCCGGGTGGCTTCTCGCAAGTTAGCCCCCAGGTTCATTGGGCCATATCAGATCACCAAGGTATTGAGTCCGGTGGCGGTAAAGCTCAAGTTACCTCCCACACTTGGTCGGGTACACCCAGTCTTTCATGTTTCTCGGGTCAAGCCTGTGTTTCATTCTCACCTTAACTCATCTGCTACTAACCCTCCCCCTCCCCGTCTAGTGGATGGTTCCCCAGTCTTCACTGTCAGAAGGTTGCTGGATGTCAGACGTCGAGGTCGGGGATTTCAGTATCTGGTGGACTGGGAGGGATATGGTCCGGATGAGAGGAGTTGGGTCCCAGCTCGGGATATTCTGGATCGGTCACTGATCGAGGACTTCTACCGGCAACGTGGAGGTTCCCTCCCTGGAGCGCCAGGGGACGCTCCTGGGGAGGGGGGTAATGTCACGTCCCCGGGCTGATTTGTCTGTTTTTCTCTTATTGTGTGTGGGTGTGTGCTTGTGGTTGTTTACACTTACCATGTGCTTCTGTGTCATCGTGGTGCCCGTCTCCGCCCTCTTGTTTCATTATTATTTTGTTATTGGCCACTATCACCTGCTCTGCATTATGTTAATCACTCCTTCTCTATTTAGTCTCCTCTCGTGTGCTGTCTGTTGTCAGATCGTCGTGTTGTGCTCGTTTATGTCTCAGCTCCAGCCACAGCTCATGTTTTGCCTGCACAGAGATCGTGCTAGTTTTGTTTTCATCCTTTAGTTTTGTTTTCTCCCTCTTCCTCCTGCTTTCAGGCAGCGCTAATTCTCCTACCCTTCCCTTGCTCGCGATCACCGATCGCCGGCAGTGCTCTTCTTCGCCTCGCTGCCGGTGCGCCACCAGTTCCCCGCCTCAACAGCGCCCTCGCCTCTCTGTCAGTTTATCTCGGCCTTGCTGTGGATTTTTCTTAGTGGAATTCGTCCAGGAGGCACTTCGTGAGCTGCTCCGGGCTGCCCTGTACCTGGATAGTTTTTTGTTTACTCTTTTTCCTTTTTTTTTGAAATTCAAGCCTGTTAAATAAACTGACCTTTTGGGCACCTGCAACTGAGTCCAAGTCTCGCACTGACATTATTCTTAATTCATTATTACTAGTAGATTAAAGCGAAGGTATTACCTCAAATCTGTGTTCAGGATTGTTCATACGAAAGGTTTAATAGATGGAGCATGGGGCACATCAATTGAGTCCATTTCGATTTCTGACTATCACTGTCTTAAATAAGTTGCAGTTTTCTTAAATATATAAAAACTATGCTTTTTGTACGAGTAAGCAGGGCGCGACCAACTTAAAGGTAGATATTTACCGTGCATCCAATGTTTAAGATCAGACTGACGAGTTTGTGTTCGGGAAGAGCATTCAATCGGCCGAAATGTTACTTCTAAAGCGATACCGGGTCTGCAGTGAACGAATAATTGAAAGTATGGGATTTTCAGAATACTCAAATATCTAAATTAATAAACAATCGATATCTGTGATCAGCTTTTGATAGAAATATTGGCCAAATTTAATGGTCACGTGAAATTGGAGTCAGATTAAACATGGAGCTAAACTAAAATTCTAACTAAATCCTGATAAATTCAGAAGCGCAAATAAAAGACCGAATACACATTAAACCTTTGACCAGGCCGCTGGATTCCGCTTTTTGGGCTGGCGGGTGGATCCTTACAGTTGGTGACCGTCCCTCCATGATCTCTCATCTTCTGTTGGCGAGGGTCTTTTCCGCGCATCATTCAAATGTGCTCCAGAAAGAGGTTTGAGCTTCTCCTTCCTTTTCTTCAGCTACTGCGGTAAGTCGATTCTTATTTGCCTTTTTAGAAATGTTGAGGGAAAGCTTAGATGCACCCCATATAGGCATACTTTTGCTGAAAGAGTCGAAATGCTCATTTTAGACCGGAGACTGTCCGAAATCCGGTGGGGCTTAAAAATTAGACGAAACCACATGAATGAGTAGATGAGGAATGAAGGCTCTTGAACCAAAATTAAAATTGGAATTACATCATCCAAATTTTATTCTGGTGCTCAAAAGAGGGCTTTAAATTGCAACCTAAATTCTGATATTAATAATTTTCTGTAACTATTGTCTATTGGCTTTACAGCTATAACTTTGCAACATTTGAAAAGGAAACATTTATGTGCAAAGAAGTTAAGAGAAATTATGATTGGATAAACTGAAAAGATAATTCAATTCTCACTAGAATCTTTTGTATGTCAAAGTGAGGTTGGGCAAAACAGTGCAATGAAATTAAAAATTAGAGAATCTCAAAGGAATCTCTGGCAAAAAAACTGTCTCAATCCCAAATAACTACTGCTGCCATGCAGAAATCTCAGTGACTGTGAATAAAAGAGACATTAGTAATTCTAAATCTAAAAAACTATAATGCATGTAATGACAATTTTGATGCTACTAAGAGGCTTGTACCCAAGCCTGAGGGTTAAACACATTCAAATGACATCCACAACCTCTCCTGGAGAGAATTAGTCAAATAGTCAAATTAATCGAATTAAATGTATTGAAAATCTCTCAATAGTAGTAAAATCTCTGATCTCACAATATTTGGCACAAACAACACTGCTTAAAGTTCAGTCTTACAGCTTATAGCTTGGTTTTATTTTAGATTTTACAAAAATTACTACACACTTGTATGATTCTCAGTCTTTGTCTTTAAAAAGGCAGACAAACCTGAAGAGACCATAAATCTAAAACAACATGTGTACTTTGCATTTGCTCTGGGCTTGCCCAACTCCCCGACTTCTTTTACATCCAAATTTCAATAATCCTGTTTGCATTTTCAAATTTATAATTGTGCTAAACGTTGTGCGCACAGAACACACATTATAATTGTTTGTGTTACTAAATGTACACATAGATTAGTTGTGTTTATTCTTTAAAAAGTTTTACTGTAAGTGTGTGAAACACTTAGGTTTAAGGTTGTAGATGCTACATGCATACTAGACAATGTGTCTTGTGTAAATTTGGAATAACTATAATACTGGAGTTGCATAGCAATTTCAAGTTGCATGTGTGTCTATCTATGTTGAATTTGTTTGCCTCCTGAGTGGTACACTCTGCTATTTTCCATATAGCTGCAGTTAAATCATGTACAGGAGCATAGAATTGCCAGGTGGCCACAGTGTGATTTCACAATTGTCTTAACAACGAAAATGCTCTCCTCACGTATCAGCAAGATGTACCTTCATCTAGTCTTTAAATAGACTAAATGTAATAAATAGGCCTCTGAAACATTTAAAACAGTGATTGTGCATTGCATCAGCTCTGGGTTTGCCCAACCCCCAAACTTTCTCACACTCAAATAGATTCTCAAAAGAATGCACCTAGTGACATCTCAGCTCAGAAACAAAGTAAATTGTTTCAAATTCCACGTTGTGGTCACAAAAATCTTTTGATTGAGCAATGATCTGACCCATGCTTACATTATGTGCTCTCAATGCATTGAATGTTTACAGCAGCAAAACCTGTAACTGGTTTCCAGTTTGGCCTGCCGCTGTGCATACAATGCATGTCAGGACTGCTGTAGTTACAGGGCCAAATCAAGAGTTTATCTTCAGAAAGATCAGTGAGATGATAACCACTCATTCTGAAGTTGCTTTAAAGGGCCTCCAGAGACCAGTAACAAAAAGTATTTTAATTTATACTATTTTTAATGTAATATAATTTATATTATAACAACCTTATAATATATTATATTACAATGGCCAGGAATGGCGTTTAATCTCATGATGATTCAGCATTGATTTAGAAGAAGAAAGAAAGTTGTAGAAGAAAAGTAGAATGATCAGAATGTAGAAAGAGGGAATGCGTAAGTAGAAAGAAGTTGGAAGCACTTTTAGTGCTGTGGAAAGAGAAAAACGGTGGTAAGAAGGTGGTTAGAAGCAAAAACTCCTAGGAAAGGAAAATGAAAGGAATTACAAACTAATGAGAAAAGAACTTATTTATCTTCTATTTGTGCAAAAATCTTTGATGAGAGAAATTAACATGTCCAGAATTTACCAACTAAAATGATTAATCTGATTGCAATATCTTGAATGGACCAAATCCATCCAAGGCCATAAGATGATTTAAATTTGATGTCATTAATCTGCAACCCAGTAACAAGGGAAGGTCTAAATTTTGTCTTTTTCTTAGCAACAAAACCACAAACAAAGTGGCTCAAGTGTAAAACTGTAAACACTGTAATGTGCATAGGACTTGCATGGCTACAGTAACATATCAATTAATTCAAATTCTATTTACAAATTCTAAAATGAGACCTATTCAGTAATGCAATTGGTCTCTTAGAACAGAATATTTTTCATGTCCAATCATTAGCATTGTTGCAAACTAGGGGGCCCACTAGTTTACAACATATGTCTAATGACCACACAAATTCACCTAAATAAATAGGATCTGATCATTTCTAATCAGAATGTGACCGAATGTGACCGGCCTGCACATCAAATGCACAGAGAATGATTGAAAATAGTTTAACTACAGGTTTTAAATCTCTTTTTCTGTTCATTTCATTCTCTGATTGACTTACAGTAGATGAAACTTTAGATCTGCATTAATGCTTTGCTATTAAAACAGTCAATATAGGCAATTTTATGAGGGTAATGATGAAATTGTATATTTTTCTGTTTAATTATGTGATATATTTTAATTATGCATACCACTGGTAAATATACTGGTTATATCGATTTTGCTACTTCCCTTTTATTCATTCAGACCAAATACCTAGTGGTAGTAAACAATTTGGCTATCAAATTAGACCTATTTACTGAATATTTGACTCTGAAAAATGGAGACCTTATTTACCACTCGTACTTTTGACATGATCGTTCCTTTGTGTATTTTTGTTTATTTTATAACCTCTTTTCTCATCCCACAACATCACCAAAGTCATCAGTGTACAGTTATTGCATGGTCATTCCATTGTTTAGATGTCTTGCACACGTTGGAGCATCATCAGTGAAATTATTTCTTCACCTATGGAGATCTGACAAACCCTGCAATCCCACCTTCTGCCTGAATGTGACAGAAAGCTTCTCAGCAGGTCAGAGATTTTCAGAATAGTCAAATATCTAAATTAATAAACAATCGATATCTGTGATCAGCTTTTGATAGAAATATTGCCCAAATTTAATGATCACGTGAAATTGGAGTCAGATTAAACATGGAGCTAGACTAAAATTCAAACTAAATCCTGATAAATTCAGAAGCGCAATTAAAAGACCGAATACACATTAAACCTTTGACCAGGCCGCTGGATTCCAGTTTTTGGGCTGGCGGGTGGATCCTTACAAGATCTTGTAACAAAGAAAACAAAGGTCTTAATCTGTTACAATACATGAAAGCATGAAACACTGTTTCTCTTTGTAAACAAAAAAAGACATTCTTGGTTGACTTCACAATTCATTATTGAAACAAAAGCATTAACAGCTATAATTCCGTGCAAAACTCTCCATTGTAAATCCCGTTTTTTTACTAAGTGGTGTCTTATAGAGTGCCCCCCATTCAGGTCTTACATTTTCGCTTAAGTGTAGAACATTACACCAAGGTGTGTCTATTTTTCCATCAAGACTTTTTTTTTTTTTGAAAACTTTAACAAAATATCTATACATAGATGCTTTCCCTTTCCACGACAAAACTAAATTATTACACCTTAAAGAAACCCATAACACATTTCTAAATCAGGTACCAAACACAAATTCAGAAAAAAAATCAGCATTCTCAGGTTGAGTCCGCCCTTCTGCAAAGTCTTTGATAATTTTAAGTTCTTCTTCAGTAATGTTTTCTTTCCACTTAGTCAACAGCTGAGTTATTACTCATACTGACTTCAGACCCAACGTTTCCGCCATTGCTTTGGTGTTGGAAAGTTCAGTTCGAAGAAAGTTTGACACATCCAAACGTGAACCAAAAATCAGTGGTTCTTATAGAGTCCAATACAAAGAGTCAGTATTTTCACATCTCAACACTTTAAAAAGTGACCACACTTTAAATAAATTACAATAATAAATAGGTAACTTGGATACAGACAATTTTTATTTATTTTTATTGTTTTAAATAATAGAAGCAGCCAAACTCCAGTTTTCATTTACAGGAGTATCAATGAACCTTTGTACAAATTTTATCCTAAAAGCTGCCGCTCTACTTTGCAAATGAATCAGACCTTGTCCCCCTTCATCTTTAGATAAAAATAAAACACTTTGTGGAACCCAGTGTAAATTATCCCAAAAGAAATTAACTAAAATAGATTGAACTTTTTTTTTATATAAAAGCGGTGGTGGATCAATACAAGTTAACCAATGCCAAAGAGTAGAGGCTGCCAAATTGTTGATAATTAAATCCGTCCTCTATAAGACATATTGGAAAGTAAGTAAGTTCCATTTATTCAAACGTCCCACTATCTTTTCTTCTACACCTTCAAAGTTTTTTCTAACAGTCATATCATCTCCCAGATGTACACCCAGGTATTTAACACATCTTTGCTCCATTTTAAACCCACAGGAAGAGCAGGTTGTCCATTCAGCCTTTTACCAAATAAGATAGTCTCTACAGTCATAAAGTCACATAAAATTTCTGTAATTTTATTCACATCCCTTTGTTCTTTAAAAAGAATGACAATATCATCAGCATAAGCTGATAATTTAAAACATTTTTACAATAGGGAATGCTTACACCCTTTAATTCTGCTCTAAACTTTCTCAACGGAGGTTCAATTGCCAAACTATATAACATACCAGATAGAGCACACCCTTGTCTAATACCTCTAAAAACTCTGAAGGGGGCACATAAGTCACCGATCACCTTCAGTAAACTTTCAACATCACAATATAAGACTCTTAACTTATCAATAAAAACTTTATTAAAACCAAAAGCTTTTAGAACATCCCATAAATAACCATGTTCCACTCTATCAAACGCTTTTTCTTGATCTATTGATATTAAACAAAAATCAACGTCCAAGAGCTTACCAATATCAAGAAAGTCTCTAAGAAACTTAATATTATCAAAAATGTGCCTAGCTGGAACACAATAAGTCTGATCAGAGTGAATAATTTCTACTAAAACCTTACTTAATCTATTTGCTAACGCTTTAGATAGAATTTTATAATCACTGCATAGCAAAGAGACAGGCCTTCAATTTTTAATGCCACTCAGGTCTCCTTTCTTTGGCAGTAGAGTAAGGACTGCTCTGCGGCAGCTCAGTGGTAATCTTGCTCAAACTTTCATTGATGACTGCAAGCAGATCTGCACCAATCTCTGGCCAAACAGAGTGAGGAGTGCGGATAGGCCATCTATTCCAGGTGCTCTGCCGCATTCCATGCTTTGAAGAGCTTTTCATAACTCTTCTAAAGTCAACACTCTACAAAGCTTGCCATTGGCATCATCAGATACCTGAGGAAGACTTTCAATAAACACATTGTCACTGTCTGACCTGTGTGTAAGCTCACTGCTATACAGTTCTTCGAAAAATTCTACTGCCCTCTTACGAATCTCTGTATAATTCAACAAGAGTGCACCATCTTTAGAGCGTAAGCCATGTATACATCTTTTTTGACCATTTTTTTTCTCCAAATTATTATTTTTTTTTTTGACGGTATATCCATCCACTCTATATTCTGGAAACAGGATCTGATCAGAGCCCCTTGTGCTTTCAGGTTTAAAAGTGCAGCCAATTCTTTCTTTTTTTGGTCCAAAATTTCAATAAGGTTTTTTTTTTTTTTTTTTTTTTTACTTTGTTCAGTAACAATAGATTCTTGAAGTTTTTTTTAATATCCTTTTCTGAATTTACCATTAAATTTATTAAATCTTTAATGATGTTGCAAGCATACTGTTGACTCAATTGTCTAATTTGTATTTTACTGAAGTCCCACCATTGCTGCAATGATCGGAAATCAGACTTTCTGGTTCTAAAATCATTCCAAAAAAACTTAAAAATATCCTTAAATTCCAAATCAGTTAATAAACTATTATTAAAATGCCACAATGCACTCTTAGGTTTTGTGGATCCCAAAGTAAAAAAAACACTGCACTAAACTATGATCTGAAAAACTGGAATAATAGAACAATCTCTGAAAATATTAAGTTGATGACTAAAATCATAAAATCTGTCCAACCTTGCCAAAGACAACATATTATTGTGTGAATGAAGCCAAGTATACTGCCTCTGTGTCTTATGAAAATTTCTCCATATGTCAGTTAAATCATATATTTCTATTAATTGAACAAGTCTTTTTCGAGAAGCCATATGGGGCTCAACATGATTTCTATCAGAGGCATTTTCCATACAGTTAATGTCCCCTCCTATTAAAAACAAATCTTCAGTGTTGCAATCACTTATTGCTTTACATAATATATTTAAAAACCCCATCCTTTCAACTGCATTGGTGGGAATATAGATACATAAAAAAAACATAAAACTGATTTTCAAATTGAGCTCTTATCTTTAAAAATCTTCCCTTTACAATTTCTTCAACTTGGAATGAAACTGGAATAGAGTTCTTTTTGAGAACAGAATAGCAACACCCCCACTTAAAGACGTGTTATGGCTACAAATGGATTAGCCATCAAATTAACTTGCCCAATCAGCTAAATTAAAAGCATCGCTGTGTGTTTCTTGTGCAAACAAAATGTCTATTTTTTTTTATCTTGATTAACTCATATAGTTCAAACCTTTTCTTCCCTTCTCATGCTCCATTCAAATTGAGAGAAGCAATATGAAATTCCTTCATCAAAGAGAAGAAAGGAATACACAAGAAACACCAATAGAAACTCATCTCATAAAAGAATAATTCTGATGTTTTTCATTACTAACATTAGTCTCTAAATGAACATTAACTTTGGTGAGAATCTTTTTCAACCTGTAAATCTCTTGATCAGAAAAGAGACCTTAACTCCTGAAGATTTTTGCCTTCTCAGCAAATTGCTCTAAATCAGGAAAGTATTCAGTGATGCGTACATTTCTTGCATTCTTAGTTACTGTCAAAAAGAGTTTAATGTCATCTACATTGTAAGAATGATTTGGTAACTCATCTTGAGATTGATCAAAGGAGATGCTACACTCAGAAAGCTCAGTTTCACTCTCAGTATCAGTTTGACTCAAATCAACTTTATCCATTCTTTTTGGTTTAATGTAATGATGCTGCTTCATTCTTCTCTTTTGTGGTGTCTTAAAAACACACTCATCCTGTTCTTCCAATAAACAATGATCTCCTACCAGTTCTACATCTTGATTTTTGTCAGAACTCTGCCCATCACCTGAACTATTAGCTGACTGCATCTGATCAGATACAGAATCTTCTTCCATCTCAACCACAGTTTGTCCTTCATCAATCGCTTGTTTCAAAGCTGCTGCATCACCTGGTAGATATACATATTTAGATTTTTGTGTTTTGTTTTCTCCAACTACATTAGCTGTTGTAGGCACTCCACCAGTTTGTACTACCTCATCTTCGCCTGCCTTTTCAAACGAGACCGACGATACATTATGTTTAGATTTTTCTTCTTTTCTCGGGCAAGCTCTCACAAGGTGTCCTATTTCACTGCAATTAAGGCATCTCATGTTATTAGTTGTGGCATAGATCACATAATTGAATTCGTCGTGTTTAAAGTTAAACGTTAAGTCCAACTCTTCTCTGTTATCCTTTAACACCATAAACACGAAGCGTCTAAACGACACTACATGTTTTAATGGAGATTTACAGCCAATTTACACCCATTTTTATTGGGGAGACCAATTTACCGTATCGCTCTAACATTTGTACAAGTAGCTAATTTTTAATGAAAGGCAGTACATTTGAAAGTATAACCTTCTTTGACGGCATGGACAACGGTAGCACAGGAACAAACGCATTGTCAATTACAACTCCACTTTTAATCACGACGTTCGGCAACTCAACAATTTTCATAAAAACAACATGCACGTTGTTCATTCTAGAAGCTGACACAACATTCTGACAGCCAACAACCTCTCCCACCGCTAAACTACCCAGACAGCACATGTACATCTGGCCGACATCGGCCCAATATCGAAACGGCGGTCTCATTACCTTAAACATCTAAAAAACATCGGCAGGCGTAGGCCGATATAATTCCGTCAGTGCTCTGTTTTCCAGCTCATCAATTGTCGGCCTTGAGTCGGTTCACGACCGCAGGCCAATGCCGCGCTTATCTGTTTGCGTGTGCCCAGTTATTCGTCTCTTAGCAACCCAGAGAGAGAGAAGAGACTTATCCCGGCGACTTCTGTGGCTTTCAGGTAACGTTACGATTTCACTTCATCTAAATAAAAAAAAAAAAAAAAAATAGTTTCCCAGATAGCACACGTACGTCGCGGAGACGTCTGTGCGATGTCATCTTTTGCATCTGGCAGATGTATATTTTAGGGCGTTTGCTCATCTGGCATATGTCGCCGAGACGTCCCTGCAAGCTGTTAAGACGACGCCTTGCCTATGTATTCCAGACGTATATAAATTAGAACGTCTAGGATCCGCTCTTTAAACGATGTTAATCAGATGTTCATACGTCTGCAAGATGTCTGATTGATGTAGGACAGACATCGTTTTATCAAAACTTCCCCCTCCCATTATTTTAATAAAATACCTTTGCAATGTTTTAAATAATCCTCCTTCATGCATGTTACAATTACCAAACATAATAATTAATAAATAAACCACACGATCAACTAAAGAACATACATTTGTAATAAAAATAAATAACAGGCAAAAAAAAAAACATTTGATTTATACAAAACAAGATAACAGTTTATGCAAACAACAATACACTATTTGTAACATATATACAGGCATTCCAAAAAAAAAAAAAAAAAAACATACGTTAAATCCTCCCTGGGGCCAAGCGTAGGAAATCTTTAATAAATTTTTCCGCGTCTGCTTCGGTTGGAGACAGAAGGACGGGGTTCCTCATAGCTGAATCAGTATGTTAAAAGAAACAATTACAAAAATGTAAAAAGATCGAGCAAACTGCTTTCACTTACATTGCAATGAACGTCAGATATTTTTTTTCTTTATCTGGTTCTTCTGAATAAATTGGACAAAGTTATCTAAATAGCATAAAGAACAAATAATATTAGCTGCTGGTTCGACGCCAACAGCCAAACAAGAAGAAGAAGCACGTGAACTAGGGTGCATGCGTCAAAGCTCTTCCCGCGCAGAATACACGTCTAGATTAGTTGCAAGGGAGGATTTGCTTAAGGTACGTGTATATTTTAAAACTAATTGTTGTGTCAGCAATCGGTTTTATAATAACTTCCAAATTAAGTTGTGTATGATGACTATCACCTGTTTGTTAATTAGCGAGTAACGTTAACGTTATACCATAAGTTGATTCGCGTGCGTTTTGGTTGGGCAAATGGATTTCTAAATGTTTTAAGTCTAATTTAAGTTTTTCACAAGTAATTTTTTCTAAATATTTTTGATAATGGCTGATGTCAGGTTATGTTTAACCAATTTGAAACCTGTTATACATTATTTTAGTTGTACTGACTAATGTTGTAATGACAGCTCCGCCATTAATTCTATTGCTTGTATTTGTACAACATTATTGATCTTGCCTACTAGGAGCGCTCCGATGTGTGATTTTCGGTTGCCTCTCTTGTCTCCCCTCCCGCACCAGTTCAACTGCCGGGCGACGTCAGTGGAGAACACCTTGGAGCAAATCCTCCATACAGTTTTCTTCATGCTCGGCCCGCCACTGATGGATAATCTGTTCACCTTCAACAGGTACATTTTAAAGTAATATTTTAGCATTAAATTGACCTGTATTCTATACACATCCAGTTAAAAGATTGGAACAATTAAGATTTTGTAATTTTTTTGTTTTGTTTTGTTGAAAGAAGCCTCTCATGTTCACCAAAGATGCATTTATTTTATTGAAAATGCAATATAATTTAATATTATGAAACTATTTATAGGAACTATATTTAACTATTTTAAAATATAACTTATTTTTGCAATGCAAAGCTGAATTTTCTCAGCAGGATATGATAAAATCTATATGCTGATTTGCTGCTCAAGAAACATTTATTATTATTATCAAAGGTGAAAATGGTTGTACTGCTTCAAGTTTTTGTGTAAACCATGGCAGGGCTCCAAACAAAAAAATCGAGTTCACTGCAAAAATTATTCCGCATTTTTAGTTTGTTCAATGTAATTTTGTAAGTTGATACAACTTGTAGTTTCTGAATTTGTTTGTTCAACTTAACATGTTAAGTTTTCACTATCTCAACTAGCCTGTAAGTTGACTTAACTAGAGTATGTGTCGCCTCAACTTAAAAACATATGCTTGACCATTAAGGTATAAGTTCTCATTATTTATCGCGAGATCACGTGAAGCGCGAAACAGGACTCGTTCATCGGCATTGCTGGCAGCTGGAGAGTGCGTCTTTCATCATCATCAAATCTGGTAAGTAAATATTCGTTCATATTTGTGAAATGACTTGTAAAGTTACATCTATGAAGTAATCATCCATGTATTTGTTTACGCTATCAGTGTTTATTGATTACATTGGACCGTTGCTAATCCAGTTTGGCCAGTTATGTAGCCTAGCTAGTTTATAGTCCGCAAACTAAAGCTAAAAATCTATAAAACTAGCCAACTATTACTTCTTTTTCATTTGTTTATTTAACGTAGGCTACATTATTTCATTAAGTTGACAAAATGTGGTGTTGCTAACGTTAGATTTAATTTCAGGATATTTCAAACCTCTAGTATTTAAAACATAATTTATCACAATAGACAAAGTAATGTTGAAATATCTGCACCGAATTCAATTTGTGTGTGTGTCTGTGTGTGCGCGCGGTTGTGTGTGACAGAGACTGAGCGGAAAATTTGTGGCATAAAAAAAAAACGCGCTTTCATGTTCACTCTCGTGTTCTTTACGCCGAAATCAGCGAGTCTAATCACAATTTAAGCTAAGCAGCATTGACGCGTGAGTACGATAACAACTGACAAATATAATGTAATTAAATGTAAAACTGTGTGAGTGGTGCAGCAGAATTATCAGAATCCTCCGGTGTTCAAGCTGGATGCTCCATAACTGAAACGTCGTTCTTAAGAATGTCTTTTATACCTTTCTGTGCCTTGAACGTACATGAGTAACGTTAGTTCCCTTGCTGTCTATGCAGGGTCAGAAAGCTCTTAGATTTCATAAAATAAAATCTTAATTTGTGTTCCGAAGATGAAAGACAAAAACTAATACTAAAGTAAAAAATGAAACCGCTTCAATGCAACAGCCCAGTAAATGAACTTCTAATAACAGTATCTTTAAATGTTTTTTTCTTTTCTTTGGGGGAAGGCATCAAATGAACGAAAGAGGGTTGCAGGGGCTGCCATGGTTCATGCATGAGAATCCATCATAATTCATAAAGATCTGTGAGGTATGTGGAAAGTATGGAGGCACGTTGGACGCAGTTGAATAGTTAAAGTTAAAGGGATAGTTCACTTTAAAATGGAAATTCTGTCATCATATACTAGCCTGGTCCCATTGACTTCCATAGTAGGGAAAAATCTATACCATGGAAGTCAATGGGACCAGTTAACTGTTTGGTTACTGACATTCTTCAAAATAACTTCCGTTGTGTTCAGAAGAAGAAATACATTCATACAGGTTTGAAACAACATGAGGGTTAGTATATGATGACAGAATTTATTTTAAAGTGAACTATCCCTTTATGGACTGTAATTGTTTCCCTTGGGAACATCTTAAAAATTAATTTTCCTGGACTCTCAGTGATAAAACCCATGCATTTGGATGATAATTTATTCACACTGGAGAAAAAAAAAATCACATACTAGCCCTTGTAAATGTTGAAATTCTTACATCCCCATGAAAAACAATTACTATCCAAATAAAGTTGATTTAGAGATATATTAGAGAATGACTTAGAGATATTCTCAAAGTGATTAAAATGAGTATTCAAGCACCACTTGGCGTGAAGGTAGCACTTAACAATAATACTCATGTTGTGTTTAAGTCTTTGAGCTTCAGTGTTGTATGTATGAAAGCACATTTTGAAGTTTGTCACTTTTTAATACAGCACACAGATTCCGAAGAAGAAATGATCAGGGGCATGACTCTAGGAATCATCACAGCGGTGGAAGATGTGACGGACCCCATTCCATGCGACTCTAATGATGTGGCCCTTGTTATAGAGGAAGTAGTTGTTCTGCGAGGACTTGGTGACATACCAAATGCGTATGTGAACGTGATGGGATTGCTTTATGCTCTTAACATAAACTACCCAAAAAACCTCAAATACACTTTTGAGGTAATTCAGCGGCTGCTGATGAACATTGGAGCGGATACGTACAGTGCAAGAGTGCACTCCCTTAAAAATACATTGTTAAAGATGTTGTTGAGGTAAGGTGTTGTGTATTACTACCAAAGGCCTGTGTTTGTTGAATATTTTAGTTTTTCTTTTCGAAGTTCTCTGCATCGATGGCCTGACATCTATTTTCAACAAGATTTCATGTGTTTTAAAGTTATTTCAGAATTTAAGGGGTATTATTAATGTGAAATGTCTTAGTGTTAGTTTACCCAAAATTAAAATTCTTTTGTTAGATAATCAACCTTATGTTGCTCTAAACCTAAAAGACCTTTGTTTGTCTTTTGAACACACATCAAGTTATTTTTAATGAAATCTGCAAACTTTCTGTCCCTCCTTTGACAGCCTACTCAACTAGCACTTTCAAGGTCCAGAAAGGAAGTAAAATACATTCTTAAAGTAATCCAAGTGACTACAGTGGTTTATATATTTGTTAACATGCAACAGTATCTGCTTTAGCGTTCAAACAGGAAGCATGTGGTGTCATGTTCTTGTAAATATGCGATGGAGAAAACTATTTAATAAATAAAATGGTATGAAACACTAGCAATGATTCATAAAACTGAGCTTAAACCACTGAAATCACTTGGATTACTTTAAGGATGTCTTTTCTGGACCTTGAAAGTGCTAGTTGCGTAGTCTGTCAAAGGAGGGACAGAAAGCTCACGGATTTCATTAAAAATATCTTAATTCGTCTTCCAACAGCTTCCAAAGGCAAGTCTTAACGGGTATTGGATGGCATGAGGGTGAACAATTAACAATGGTATTAACATTTTTGTGTGAACTGAGACTTTTTTTCTAATGAATACACTTTCCATGCATTTTCTTAATACATTTTCAACATTAAACTTTATGAAATTGCAATACCTTTTTATTTGACAGATTTTTTTGTTTTATTTTTAAATGAAATTATTTTTCTGTAACTACTATATAATGTAGTTTTGAGTTTGTATTTACAAATATTCAGAATTGTTTAGAATTTCTACTAAGAGAAGTGTTCGCTGTATTTTACAGTTAAAAAGTTGTTACAAAGAAAAAATTCATGGTAATCCTTTGAGTTTGCCCTTAACATTTATTGAATTGTAGGGGAAAATAAAATCATTTGTATGGAAAAATCTGTTAATTATTTGGTTGAATGTGCTATTGCAAGTTGAGGAAAAAATTTAGTTCAATAAACAAACACTTTAGTACAGATAACTTGAAAATGTAAGTTATCGTATTTCAACTAATCTTTACAAGTCCAGGTTACTTGAAATAAGTTGTTGGGTCAACTATTTTAACTATGTCAACTAAACTTTTTAAGTTGAACATACTCAGTAGATTAAGTCAATAAAACTTAACGGAGTCAAAGCAAAAAGATAACTAAAAAATGTAAGTTGAGTGAACATTTTTTTTTTACAGTGTTGGCTCCTATAAGAAAAAAACTTAGGAGCCAAATAATTTTTTAGGTGCCACAGAATAAACGTGTTTTATTTATTTTACGATTATTATTATTTATTTATTTACATTTCAACATTTCAATCATACTGTCATGTGTTTATGTCTCATCTTTTCTTGACTTTATCAGCATTTTAATCCATCTTGTAGATGACCTGGGAACTAAGGTTCACTTAAAGTGGGAACTAAATGTCTTTTCCAGCTTGAAATCTACAGTCACAAAGAACTGTTCATTACACAGAATCTGTACCAGTATCATGGAGCATAAGCATCACTTGGCCACTGAGTGTAGCTTGGGCTCCTCCTACATGAGACATTTCAGTAAGTTGTACTGTAGGATCTCTTATAAAATAGCCTACCTTTTGATGTTAATTCATGTTCATTATGTACTATATTAGTAAAGAGAAAGATTAAATGGGTTCACTTGCCCTTGAACTGAGGCGCTAAAGCGACCCGCGCCTGCCCCATTAAGGAGCGCCAAAACTGTATTGTTTGAATTTCGTTATGAATTCGGAATAATTTTAAAGCTGGTACTTTTTATTAAAAAGTTACAAAGCACAGAGCTTTTTGCGATTACTGGACGGCAGTTGCACTTCAAATAATGAAGTTCACGCATTAAAAGAACACAGACCAAGATCTTGTTTAGAAGAAGCCATATTAGTAATTATTATAAACGAGAACTGTTAACGATATTGCCAATACTCACACAGCTGACAGCTTTACCTGTTCTAGTTTGTTCAAGTTGTGCACGAAATAGACGCTGTATTTTCTGCACGTTCCCTTCTTACGTCTCCGTCATTTCTCTCTCGCTGCACAGCGGAGCTGCGTTTATCAGACTGTGTGCGTCAGCACTGATGTGCGGCAGAGATGAGGACTGTCTGAAACTCTCTTTTTCCACTAAAACTTTAATGCGCATCGTCTCAGTTTAATACGTGAACATAAAAAAATATTTGATCGCAAAACAATTAGGAAAAAAGGCATTACATTCAAATTTTTAAGTCATAACATGTAAATATATACCCAGATACAGGGGTGCTGCCAGAAATTCTGGGCCCAATGGAAAACAAAATTTCTGGGCCCCCTACAATTTTTACAGATAAAATGTAACCCTATAAACATGCCCTGTATACTTTAAAAAAGATACTTAGCACATTGCATAGTTAAAATGTCTAAAGATGAGTACACAGCCTAAAAAAACAAGAAAAAAATATAGAAATATGTACTTGTTTACATAAAAGGGAGAACATTTATTATCTCAATTGCAATTGCAAGCACAACAGAACATAATGTACACATATTGACATATACTTTACATGAACAAGCTTTAGCTGGGTCAAACTGCTCAATCATCAACTAGAACTAACCCATAATTAATCAGTCCAGGAATAAAACTAGCTAGGCCTAAAGGGCTCAAAATCAAGACACACCAGGAGTAATGCCAGGCCTAAACCAGTCCAGGACTAAACAAGTACTGAACCAGACATCAACTGTTTGATATCCAGGTCTAACAAAGTTATGTTCAACATCACTTTATAATGGCCCAGCGGCGTGCCTTTCTGCTGGCAAAATCATGTATCAGATCATCAAAGTTCAGCTTTCTTGCCAGTTTGCTTTCAGTGGATAGTATGGCAAGGTGACAAAGTCTATCCTGCAAGATAGCAGACCTCAGATAATTCTTTATCAGTTTCAGCTTACTGAATGCTCTCTCGCCACCAGCAACGGTCACAGGCAGTGTGCAAAATATTCGCAAAACTATGCAGACCTGCCCAAAAAAACTCTGCAGCTGCATCTTGTAAATGCTGTTGAGCAGATCAATTGGTGACAGACACCCTGGGAAAGTGGCCCTATATACAGAGTTGAGGTGTCTGACTTCAGCTGCATCTGTAAGTCAAACACACACGTAATAACCATATTATTTTTATTGGCCTATTTAGTTTTCTTAATATAAAATATTAAAATATATATTTTGTAAACTCCTTATAGCCAATGGTTACTACAGACACATGTTTTATTCAATTTTATATTATTTTTTTCTGGGGCATTTTGTTCATATTAAGAACGTCAAGTTTGACAGCATCGATCGTAGCAGCAGCACTGTCACTTCAAAGAACACCCGACACACACGGCAAACTGATTTTGTAATTTTTGAAGCGTGTAGATTACTTTTTGTTTTGTAAAGTTATCATCATGTGGCGAGCACAGTAGATAAGACGTGTTTAGAGGCTTCAGTCTTCGTGAAGTTTCGCGCTCAGGCTCACCTTGTTCGGCTGAGACGGGGACGGGGGACGTGGGTGTGCAGCAGCCGCTGTCTACGAGACATGATAACCCGGAGACAGCACGGCAGAGATGTACTGTTGGATGTAAATCATAATTCAGTAATTATTTTACTAAGCTAGCTAGATAAAAGCAGGTCATGTAGCAACAAAAATAAGTAACTCTGAAAGTTTTGGAATACAGGAATAGGGCAAGCTACCTTTCTTTTAGAAAAACTGTGTGACATACTGTCGACTTCGGCGTTCTCTGTCTTCTCTTTCATTCTTTTCTTTCCGTTTTTGATGCCCTGACTTTTGATGTGACATGCCTGCGTGTGTCACTGTCTGCGCTGCATCATAGCAAGTGCAATAAGCAAGAGACGCTGCACTAGCGATCTAGCTCGGACAGCGCAGGTGGAATGAACCATTGTGAGGGGGAGGGGTGTGACTGAAACAGTAAATACATTATTTGTTTTTTAAACATTAAATATATGGTCAAAACGGACAAAATACACATTTAGTGCATGAGGGGCCCTAACACATTTAATGTATGTATAAAAAAGAGAAAAGAAACAAGAAAAGGTAGGGGGTCTGCTCTTCTGGGCCCTAAATCAGCCTGGGCCCTTAGAATCGTCCTAACCTTCCACCCCTTTACGGCGCCCTTGATAGCCTGAATGCGTATGTATGTATGTATGAAGTATGAATGCGATTTGGATATCATCATCCGCTGTGTTGACCATGTGACCTACGACATTAAAACAAGCGAAAAAACTTAAAACATATGAGTGACAGGTTTAATTCATCTTATTGTAAGCATCTTGATAATGATGAAACCTTGCCCATGTTGTGTTCTTGTGGAAGAAACAGCTGCCTTTTTATTTTGTGATTGTAGTATAGCCAATACTATTAATTTAACATTTTATATTTTTAACTCCACTAATGTGATCAAGTTTTATCCTTAAAGCAAAATTTTTTTTTCGAAATCCCAAAATCGTTATCTCTTGAATATTTTGTTAATTATTTTATGTGCAAAATGTTTCATCCACAAACAAAAATGGCTTAAATCTCCTTTGTTTTCTTCTTTTTCTTGTTGAATTTAACATTTTTGTTTCATCCCCCAGCCTTCGAAAAAAAAGCATAATGATGAGTTATTCAAAGATATTTAACCTTGTCACTGTGCTTTATTCTGTGCATATTATCTCATGCTATGATGAGCACATAAAATTTTTATTTACTGTTTTATATCATTATGATGGTTCATTGTTAGATACAACCATCTTACCCTGATCTTTTATGTAATTATAAGTTCAGCAATAATAATAAAAAAAGAGGGACAGGTGCACTAACACCTCATGGCCTCACTAACTCAACAGTCTAGTACGGTTTCCCTCAGCGACTCTGCAATGTCTGCACAAAGGATACGTCGGGCAGCTGCTCGAAGATCTCGCCTTTGGAGAAGACTGTTAATTTTATACTCTAAAAATGTAAATATTACTACTTCAAAATTGAATTGTATCTTTTGCCCACCCCAACACTTACATGCAATAATAATAATAAATGCCAACCAATAATATTACTTTTTTTTTTCTTAAAATGAAGCTAAATTAAATTTTTGTTGTGATATAGCTATAAGAATATACACTAGTTGAACAAATGCAGTCGATGTGAGTACATCAATTTTCAGTCAAGCAATTAATACATGAATTAATAAATTTATTTATATTTTATTTACTGACAACAACAAGAAACGTGAATAAATGATTAAAAGAATGTATAAAAGTTAGCATCACAATAAATACATACATATACAAGTCAACAACACATGAAACAAAGCTTCATTCAAACTTATTGCTCTAACAATCATGTATTTATAGATGGTGAACCCACATCCTCCTGCCATCTCAACACAGCTGTGACAATTCTGCAGCTGCGCTGTGCTTCACAATCTCACTCTTCTCAATGGGGATGTCATTGAGCAACAGGATGAGGAAGACCATGATGACGGCTCTCTGAACCACACAACCCTGGGCATTGTAATAAGAGCACTGTAAATCACTTTAAATAAAAGCTTTTTTTGACATTTTTTGATGAATATGCTTTTGAAGCTTCTGAAAGTCAGCCTTCATTGTATAAACAGAAACCAGCAGAACAAACTTTACCAAAATCAAATCCTCAGTGTCTTTTGGTCTTTCTCTAGATGCTCTCGCTGGCTCGGGGCTCACTGAGAATGAAGAGAGCACAGCAGCATCTGGCTCAGATTAAATGATCTTTATCTCTTTTTTCACCTTTCCTTGCAGGTCCTACTCCACCACAAAAGATCTGCAGCAAATGCACAGAAATCAAGAATAAGAAAAATGCTGTAATAGTTGTTTAAAATTACACTAATTAAAATAAACTACAACTTAAGATTTAAAATGATTTATTCATTTCTGTAGTGTACTCACTCAAATCCTTTGATGGCAGCATTCCTTCATCAGTGTCTCTGCAGCAGATAAACACACGTGTCATGTGTCCCTGTAACATCCAGACAAGAGTCAGTCTCCTCTGTCATTTATCTGTGATATACTGCATGCATGTTGAGTTAGTTGCTGATGTGTTCACTCACTTTTTATCCAACACAACACAATAAAACACAAATGTTCCTTAAATTATCAATATTGCAAATGGACAAATAAAACAGATAACTTATGTTTAGTTACTTTACGTAGATGTGTTTGTTTACATGACTTACACTCATCTAAAGAAGTGTTGACAACAGTGAATTCTACAAAATAGCACACATAAATCACTCAGATGCCTGTTTCATGTCTATAAGATGTGCTCATCTGCAATACTTATCACAGATTATCCTGTCAGATGATAAATAGACATTTAGTTATCGTCTTTAAGTATATATGGTTTACGTAAATCCACTTTTGAGACGTGTACTTAATGGAGCTCCCCTGTTAGTTATGCATTATAAAACGTGTTTTTACAGGAAAATCACAAATAAGCTATATTATGTAGGTCACAGACAGGGTTTAGATCAAGCCAGGATTAGGCTACAGTTCAATTAGCCTTGACTAGCCTTGTCTGTGAAACCGGGGGATAGCGTTTTTACACCTTTTGCTTATATGTTGCTTACTTTACACCTTAGTTTTAATAGATTATTAACTCCAAAAACAATACCACTGCATGAAAATGACTTATACACTTCAATTTAAACAATTATTTCGGGAAAAAATGGCTTGCTCTGAAATGGCATACTTCCCTACTATATAGTATGCAAAAAGCAGTAGGCGAGCGAATGAGTATGTTTGAATCGAGCGGCAACCTCCCGCTCTCTCTCATGAAGCCAATAAGGAAGTGACTAAAACTGCAATTCATCGACTGGCCGCTTGAGGCTGGCTGCAAAAGGGAGTCAGTCCCATAGACTCCCTATGTTAAAATGCCCAACTTTACAGCAGGAAAAAAAAAACGTTTACAGCCTGGTTCAAAAAATGATTTTGGTCTATATTGCTAATTTTGCCCTTCATGACAACTGTGAGGGGGGTGAATTTTTTTTATAACTCATCCGTTTAAATTATATTAAGCCTTAAAGTTCTGCATAATTAAGGGCGTGGTCACTTGAGTGACAGGTGAATTGCCGCTGCTGACAATGCCGTCGCACTAGGTGGGCATGGCTTCAGCAACCAGCTCCTGCCTTTTTGCCCATTTTCGATTTTCAGGGAGAGTCGCGCGGTGACGCGCTGCCAAGATGGTGACGGCCCGCTCTGCACACTTTATGAGCTTCAAAACCGCTATTGAGGAGTCTATGGGTGACGTCACGGACACTACGTCCATATTTTTTTACAGTCTATGGTTTGAATCCTCTGTGTTCATAAAAGAGTAGGCGAGAACTGCACTAATTCTCGCGAGATTCGGACGTACGAATACTTAATTTGCGTTCTAATATGTCTACTTACCTACGATATAGTAGGGAAAAAGAGTATGTGAAGAAAGAAGTGCGTTCGAAAACCACAGTATTCATAAAACAGTAGGCGAGAATTCCCCGGATGTCCTACTGCTTCAGCCCAGATTCTGCAGTGTTCATCGATGGACACTTTTCAATCCCAGGATGCCACGCGAAAGGGATACGTCATCATCGAACGTGAAGGAGAGCAGCGACGAGGGTGTTTACAAATTTGAGTATTATCAGAGAATGTCTAATATGGCGAGAAGTTTCACTCTCACTACACTTCCGGCTTCTCAACTGGTTGCAGTTCCACTCTGACTCCATATGAGGGCGTTCACAGGATGAATGCAGAATGAATGAGGTCATTGGTGGTATACCCCTCAAAATCCACTTTTCTCAGGATATAATTTTTTGTCTAGTAATTTGAATGTTGTATTCGAAAGGAGATGCAAAGAAATGACACATTGCTGGGTGTTAGATTTTTTTAGAGTCACTTATTTGCTTTAAAAAGTCTTTTAAAATGTCAATGACGTCATACGTTATACGTTCATTAGCAGAATGCTAGTGTGTTATGGGCAACAACAACTCAACCTGTAAGAAATCGAAAGGAAATAAGTACTCGTTCATTCAACTTTCGACCTATAACCCATGTTGAACTTGTAAAACCTACAATCAGATCTGAGATTTCTCAACGGCAATCGGGTGAAAGGGACAAATTTAGCCGTCTAGCCCCATAGACTCCCATTCATTTTGCACTCATATCGATCGCCCCCAGTGGAACTCTGGTGGAACTGCAACCAAAATTCAGTACAATAAGACTTAATAGAGAGTGGGAAGGCTCTCCGTAGACGGGCTCTGGTATTGTAAACCAAAACATGGTTCCCGTGTGTTAAAATCATATTTGTTAAGCAACTGTAGAGTAAACTGTTGATTTGTTAAGGTGTAAAGACGCTAGCCATTAATGTTAAAGTATATTTGTAAAAAAAAAAAAAAAAATTCTATAAAAACATGTTTTATTATGTACAGGTCCTTCTAAAAAAATTAGCATATTGTGAAAAAGTTCATTATTTTCCATAATGTAATGATAAAAATTAAACTTTCATATATTTTAGATTCATTGCACACCAACTGAAATATTTCAGGTCTTTTATTGTTTTAATACTGATGATTTTCTCAAAAAAATCTAAAAAAATTAGCATATCATGAAAAGGTTCTCTAAACGAGCTATTAGCCTAATCATCTGAATCAACTAATTAACTCTAAACACCTGCAAAAGATTCCTGAGGCTTTTAAAAACTCCCAGCCTGGTTCATTACTCAAAACCGCAATCATGGGTAAGACTGCCGACCTGACTGCTGTCCAGAAGGCCATCAGTGACACCCTCAAGCGAGAGGGTAAGACACAGAAAGAAATTTCTGAACGAATAGGCTGTTCCCAGAGTGCTGTATCAAGGCACCTCAGTGGGAAGTCTGTGGGAAGGAAAAAGTGTGGCAAAAAACGCTGCACAATGAGAAGAGGTGACCGGACCCTGAGGAAGATTGTGGAGAAGGACCGATTCCAGACCTTGGGGGACCTGCGGAAGCAGTGGACTGAGTCTGGAGTAGAAACATCCAGAGCCACCGTGCACAGGCATGTGCTTTTGAACCAGAAACAGCGGCAGAAGCGCCTGACCTGGGCTACAGAGAAGCAGCACTGGACTGTTGCTCAGTGGTCCAAAGTACTTTTTTCGGATGAAAGCTAATTTTGCATGTCATTCGGAAATCAAGGTGCCAGAGTCTGGAGGAAGACTGGGGAGAAGGAAATGCCAAAATGCCTGAAGTCCAGTGTCAAGTACCCACAGTCAGTGATGGTCTGGGGTGCCATGTCAGCTGCTGGTGTTGGTCCACTGTGTTTTATCAAGGGCAGGGTCAATGCAGCTAGCTATCAGGAGATTTTGGAGCACTTCATGCTTCCATCTGCTGAAAAGCTTTATGGAGATGAAGATTTCGTTTTTCAGCACGACCTGGCACCTGCTCACAGTGCCAAAACCACTGGTAAATGGTTTACTGACCATGGTATTACTGTGCTCAATTGGCCTGCCAACTCTCCTGACCTGAACCCCATAGAGAATCTGTGGGATATTGTGAAGAGAAAGTTGAGAGACGCAAGACCCAACACTCTGGATGAGCTTAAGGCCGCTATCGAAGCATCCTGGGCCTCCATAACACCTCAGCAGTGCCACAGGCTGATTGCCTCCATGCCACGCCGCATTGAAGCAGTCATTTCTGCAAAAGGATTCCCGACCAAGTATTGAGTGCATAACTGAACATAATTATTTGAAGGTTGACTTTTTTTGTATTAAAAACACTTTTCTTTTATTGGTCGGATGAAATATGCTAATTTTTTGAGATAGGAATTTTGGGTTTTCATGAGCTGTATGCCAAAATCATCAGTATTAAAACAATAAAAGACCTGAAATATTTCAGTTGGTGTGCAATGAATCTAAAATATATGAAAGTTAAATTTTTATCATTACATTATGGAAAATAATATGGAGCATAATAAGACCACTTTAAAGGTTTGATTCACTGATCATGTATAAACATTTTTTGGGAAATAAGAAATACATGAGATACATTTTTTGGAAGTTAATTTCTTGAAACTTTAAATGTTGACATCTGTGTATGCACTCTTTAAAAAAATAATAATAATAATAATAAAAAAAAAAAAAAAAAAAATATATATATATATATATATATATATATTACAGGCTATATTTAATACAACATACTTACCATTTCGGCTCTAAATTGAACCCACTTGAAATGAAAAGCAATGCTACAGTAAAAGTCTCTGCAAAGAATCCACTTAAGTGACTCGACGAAGGCTGACGTATTTCGAAATGCGACGTCAAATGTGCACTGCGTTTCCTGGGAAAATGAAGTGTACATCTGATGGACACTTCGCACCCTACCATATCCCAAAATCACTTGCACGGACGACGGTGTTTCTATTCAAAGAAAATGGTGGGTGAATTCACATTGAAATATAAGTAGTGTGTTTTCATTTACTCAAATACCTAGTGAAACAAAACTTTTTTTAACACAAAGCCCACAAACAATAAGACAACCACTATATAAGGTAATAATCTTTCCCATTGTTGTGTTTTTGTAGTGCTGTCCTGCAAGATATATCTACAAATGTTTTAACCAAACTTTAGCACTTCAGTATTTCGTATGCTGTGTTGTAGTTTCTAATGTTAAGATTGCAATGCAAACCTGTCTTTATATTTTTCATAAGGGTTTCCATTTTCTCTTGTTTTAGTACTATTCTGGAGAAAATGAGCCTGCTGCATAAAGACTTAAAAAAATACAAAGTAAACAAGTTAATAGACACATTTTTGCTGAAATTCATTGTGCTGTTGTTGTTAACAGGCATGTGTTATCTCTTCTTCCTTAGGATTGCAAGTGTCCTGGGACAGGTGAGGGAGTGAGTGGAAGCTGGAGTAGCTGCTCAGAGAGGACATCAAACTCCAGAGAGAGAGAGACAGAGTAGAGAAGAGAAGAGCACAGGAGCGCAAGGAGAGAATGGAGGAACTGTTTTCTCTTCTTGAGAGAATGCTTAACAAATGCATTGTATATTAGCCATTCTCTATTAGCCAAGAGAAAGCAGTGGAAAAATGGGTAACGTTGCATTACAATTTTTAAATGTCACATTGTCAGTGAAACAACCTAATTTCTGTAGTTTATTTTTGTGATGTAAGTTAAAAATGAAATGAATAAGTTGTATACATTATTCACTTTTGTAGTGTAATTTATTTGTAAATGAGCCTGAGTACTTCCTGTACATTTTGTATTTTTTGTTTTGCATATTCACGTGCAAATAAAAGAGAATTATGTACATTGTTATTTTTTTTAATGCAGCTTATCATTTTTTCACAAAACATTCTTCTATGATTAATTTTTTTGTCCTCTAATTTACTTATTTATTTATTTTTTACACACAAAAACGAATTGTTCTATACATTACTATACTTTTTTTTTCTAAGTACTTTTTTTTTTTTTTTTTTACAATTATTTACAACATAGCTTAGGTTTAACATCAGAAAAACAACATCAGTTTGAGCCCAGCCCTGCCTCCGTGTGTTCTGGGGTCTTCAGGAGGTGAATCTCTTGGTGAAAGGCCAGCACCTCCTCAGAGACTCGGAGGACAATGCAGTGACAGTGGAAACAAGACACATGTCAAACACTCTGGAGACCACTCTGTATGTGTACCACTGGCAGACAGAAGAGAAACACCAGGGTCTGGATTGTGGTACTTCTCCGAAGATCCAGCAGCACTGTCAGGGCTTCACTGCTCAGCCCCAAACCATTAAACACCTGTCCAGCGCTGCCACATTCAGCTTTATCCTGCAGTACAGGGGTCTGGTCTGATTTAGGGAAAGAAGGAAAAGAGAAATTGTTTAGAGCTGTGATAAAGTAATTAGTAAAAGAAATACTGAGGTACTTTAGTAAACTACTTTTCGTAACTACTAATACCATATTGGGGAAAAGCTACTAGTCATATTTAAAACCTAAAAGTAAAAGTACTATCTTGCACACTCTAATATACTTAAGGTATTGAGAGTAAAAGTAAAGGTATACAGTATTGTTCTGAAAAAAGAATTCGTTAGGATGGTTTTGCATTAATATTAATGGTGCACTGATGTGTTTGTTGCATTTTACTTCTGAATATGTTCAAGGTTATTAAATTTAAAGTTGCCTACTTCATATACTGTACTGTTGTGTAGTTTAATCTACAACAATGCATCATGTTGTAAAAAACATATTTTTGTAGTGTTGCTGTCCTGTGAGGAAAAAAGAAAACTTAGTACTTAACATTTGTACAAGAATATTTAAAGAATGTACTTCCTTACAGTCCACTACTGATTATTTTGAAAATGAATTTAACATTATTTATGTCAGAATATTAACAAATTGTTGCTAACTATATCAAAGGCTGCACCTGAAGGATTCGGACCGGTCAAACAGAGCCCTGTTCAGCTGTGACAGCTGCCACTGAACATTGAGCTGTACAATGCTCTTTTTTTATTCACAGTTTTATTTTTGCTAACCTGTCTACATATAATCACCTTGGTCAAGACAATAAACTATATAAAAAACACTTTTGTAAGATATCAGTCAGCATTTCAGCTGCTAGGTGTGTGTGTGTATTTTGTAGTTTTTCATATGTATCATTACATTATTCAAGTAAGCTCCAAGCCAATTCCTGCATTTAAAGTTGTAATCCGACAAAGGACGCAGCAGACCAGTGTAACTTACCTGGCCTCGGTCTTGGCTAAGCCTGAGGTTCATCACTGTCTCCTCCATTATGACGTAAAGCATAAAAACAAAAATGAATAGTTCTGGCTCCACCTGTCCTGGCAGGACTGTCCTCTCGTCAGCGCTCTTCTCACACCGTTGCTATGTGACAGAGCGCTAATCGGAAACACCTGGTAGCAGAATTAGGAAATCCTGCAAAGGCGGAGCATCTCACGCACTTCGGAGGACCCTTCGTGCACTGCGGAGGCCTGGTCTACGAAGTCCGTGGCCTTCGAAGTGTGTACACTCAACTTTGGGACACAGCTAGAGACTCCCTTACATTTACACATAGCCAATTGTTTTATTTCAGACTCATTTTTAAAAACAAACAGACAAATACATTTATGGCAGATCTCTCTCTCTCTCTCTCTCTCTCTCTCTCTCTCACACACACACACACACACACACACACACACAAACCCTGTGGATCTCATGTTTTGAGCCCGCTTGGGATCGCACATAGCTAAATTTAAAGAAAGGAAAAAACGGAGTAGCCCTATAAATCAACTATAAAGTTAAACATCTAGTGTTCAGAAAAATATACCCCTTTCATTGCACAAGACTCCGTTTGGTGAATATATAAACTCAATAAGGAATGCAGCTGAATCGCAGGAGGAGCGTCACAAAGCTGCATCCACGAAAACACCTTGAAACCACATCCATTTGAAGGCTGTTTCAAACCAACAATCAAATGAACCGCATAGCAAATATCATGACATGACTCATACCATACGCTATGTAATCAAACAATAATATACTGACATTGTACAGAGTCACAGCACCATCTCAAACCAGTGCATCAGACACAAGATCAGGCAGATGTGACGATATTCACGCTCATGCGCTGTTACTAATAAACGTCATTTACATTCTGTTGCTTTTATATCTAAAACTACTAGGTCTACATATGATGAACAAGACTCCGCTTTAATTTCCTCACAGAGATGTGTTTTCCATCCTTTTCATTTAATATTACTTTACAGATATTTTTTAAATATATCAACAATCATGTACCATTCATATAAAAGAATTGTATCAGAGATAAACATCACTGCTAGAGGATGTTGTGTAGATTTTAAAGGGTAAACAACGATGTATTTAAGCTTTCATCATTTACAACTTATCACACACAATTAGACACAAGACATTTATAAGAAATATAAGAAAGACATTTATAAGAAATAAGACATTTGATTATGACTTATACATTGAAAACAATCAGACAGATGATACAGAAGCTTCTGGGGGGTGTTTTACAGAAATGAATGCTATTTGCTTCTGCTGAGGCTATCAGTCTGTTCATCTTAATTCTTCTTTATTAAAATTGTGTTTAAGAACAGAGCAATTCCTGAAGAAGAACTGCATTACAGACTAGCCCACAATGTCATTATTTTCTGTTTTAAGTATCCATGTTGCACAGTTGTTCCTTCCAAATAAAAAATATAATTGATGATCCTGCAGAGAAAACTCGTTCCGTTCACTCTCTTCATCAGTATTTGCTAAATGCTACTTAAACAATCATGACCCAAAACAGCCTTCAGTCTTCGTCACTCTCTCAGCTCCTCAGAGGAATAAAAATGAGATTAGATAAGGCATTTAATAAGAATTAGTAATTAAATATGAATGCAAGTAGCCTACATCAAGAGGAAATATTTTACACTTGGTTCTGCAGAACCTCTGAGGAGTTTCTCCTTATCCAGTGATTTCAGGGTCATGTTCAGTTAACGCAAGTTTTTACAGGCTTTCCTGCAGCTTGGTGGAGTTCAGGTATAATTTTACCAGCTTTTGTTTGGAACTATTTTTGTTGCGAAACGTCAGTCACATAATATTAGCTTCATGTAAAATCAATATCATATTTGCAATCATGCTAATATTCAGCAGACATCATTCTTGTTTTGCTTAACTATATCCAATACATCAGGATGTGACATATTATAATATAATATGTCACGTCATGTTTTGGGGCTTCTGTTCACAAACTCCTATTGTGAAGTGTATTAAATCTGTTGCTTCTGGTTTCTCTTTTCATACATATATATGCACATACATACATAGATATTTTACATATATACAGATATTACATATACACTCATTGGCCACTTTATTAGGTTGACCTGTTCAGTTGCTTGGTGACACAAATTGCTAATCAGCCAATCCCATGGCAGCAACTCAATGCATTTAGGCATCTAGATGTGGTGAAGACGACTTGCTGAAGTTCAAACCGAGCATCAGAATGGGGAAGAAAGGAGATTTAAGTGACTTTGAACGTGGAATGGTTGTTGGTGCCAGACAGGATGGTCTGAGTATTTCAAAAACTGCTGATCTACTGGGATTTTCACACACAACCATCTCTAGGATTTACAGAGAATGGTCTGAAAAAGAGAAAATATCCAGTGAGCGGCAGTTGTGTGGACGAAAATGCCTTGTTGATGTCAGAGGTCAGAGGAGAATGGGCAGACTGGTTAGAGATGATAGCAATGCAACAGTAACTCAAATAACCACTCGTTACAACCAAGGTATACAGAATATCATCTCTGAACAAACAACACGTCAAACCCTGAAGTAGATGGGCTACAGCAGCAGAAGACCACACCGGGTGCCGCTCCTGTCAGCTAAGAACAGGAAACAGAGGCTACAATTCACACAGGCTCACCAAAATTGGACAATAGAAGATTGGAAAAACGTTGCCTGGTCTGATGAGTCTGGATTTCTGCTGCGACATTCAGATGTTAGGGTCAGAATTTGGCATAAAGAACATGAAAGCATGGATCCATCCTGCCTTGTCTCAACGGTTCAGGCTGGTGGTGTAATGGTGTGGGGGATATTTTCTTGGCACACTTTGGGCCCCTTAGTACCAACTGAGCATGGTTTAAACGCCACAGCCTACCTGAGTATTGTTGCTGACCATGTCCATCCCTTTATGACTACAGTGTACCCATCTTCTGATGGCTACTTCCAGCAGGATAATGCACCATGTCACAAAGCTCAAATCATCTCAGACTGGTTTCTTGAACATGACAATGAGTTCACTTTACTCAAATGGCCTCCACAGTCACCAGATCTCAATCCAACAGAGCAGCTTTGGGATGTGGTGGAACGGGAGATTCGCATCATGGATGTGCAGCCGACAAATCTGCAGTAACTGCGTGATGCTATCATGTCAATATGGACCAAAATCTCTGAGGAATGTTTCCAACACCTTGTTGAATCTATGCCACGAAGAATTAAGGCAGATCTGAATTATATATATATATATATATATATATATATATATATATATATATATATATATATATAACAAAAAAATATAAGTGCATCATCCAGGTGTTTAAAGTGCATTTTTTTTCTTTTATAAAATGGCTCTGATTTGTGCATATAATTAAGTGATTTTTTTTTAAATCTGTGCATCACTGTACAACTGAGGATACACAAGCTATATGACTTATACCTTTATATTCTACGCTTTTTGCCACAAAATGAAAAGAATGCAAAATTATAATTATTATTATTTAAATTAGCTAGCAGGAAATCTGTTTAGCTGGTAATATTAGCTAACCAGCAACAATGGGAAAGTTAATTGGGACGGTTTCTAAGAAGCACATCTAGTACAATGTTAGTATGTGAAGTATTTGGGTAATTTGCTTTGTTAATATGATTTGAATCCAGCTTATGTCATCAAAAACTCACTGCAAACAAAGAGTCCAACCCTGATAATGAAAGTAAAGAGTGACCAAAAAAGGCATGAAACACAAGATGAACACAAAGGAATGACACAGAACAGAAACTGGTTTGGTCTCTGTAAGTGTTGCTCGCGTCTCCGAACACTGACAGTCAGCACCATTAGTGTGTTTATCACAATCAGAGTCAGAAAGAGCTTTATTCCCAAGTGTGCTTACACACAAGGAATGTGTCTTGGTAGCTTCCAGTGCACAGACATGTTGACAAGTGACAAGACGCAGATAACAAAATAAAAATAAGTGAGTAAAAATAACTATGTAAAAACAATACACAGTAGACAGTATATTGCATGTATATGCTACTGTATATACAAATTATGCAAAGAAATGTGGATAGATGTAAGATAAATATTAAATCAATAACATACGTATAATAAATATAAGTCTAGGTAGTTGTGTACTGCACATGTACCACATGTATCACTGTGACTTCAGCATCTGAAGAAATCATTTGACAAAGATTTGATCATGACAGACCCTGGAGAAACTCTGTGAGCTTCAAATACAACAACAAATGAAGGGCAATAAATAAAACACAAAATGTCTTGTGTTGCTTTGCTATCAATAGATGTGTTCGCTAATGTTCATTTTGAATGCTTTTTTTTTTTTTTTTTTTTTGACATGCTGAAGAAATTTTGATGTTGTCTGATCTGCTGAACAAGATGATCAGAAACAGATCCACCAAACATTTATCAAGAAGAGACTCATTGTTTCACTCCTTTCTGTCGTACTGACACGTTCCTGAATGTCTGGACTAACAGGACACACAGACTTACACAAGAATAAATAAAGTGCATGTGTGTAAACATGGCTGCATCAGGCAATAGAAATACAAACTGTGAAATTTACTATAAAATTTACAGAACAAGTCTCAGTGAAGGACAATACAACCCAATCAATGGACAGTTCACAGCTCTGGTGTGAGAATAAAGTGCAAAATCACTGCAATGTAATTCATAATGAATGACATTCAGCATTTTTACAGTGACTCTAAGGAACACATTTTCTCACAACAACTGGACCGGTCAAGTGTTATTGAGTTATTTAAAAATATTTTTTTCAAGACACTGATCCCTCTCTCTTCCCAAACACAGAATCTACACAGGATGGAGGGAATAAACAGTTAGAAACAATGAGGCCCAGAATAGAGGCTGTCTGCAAATTGAAATGCTTCCTAAACTGAGACCAGAATCTTAGAGTCTGGATTTTGAGAACTAATGTAACTCTTCCCTGTCACAGGTACTGAGGAACATACTAAAGATCTAAGATGAAATTTACTACATGATCATTCCTCTCATTAAATCATATTTTACATTTATTTAATTTTTATTTATTTCATTTTATATTCAAAACCACCTTATTTTTTGCCATAAGAACTGAGACGTGTTGATGCAGACCATTTGTTTATAAAAAGGAATTACAGAAGGGACACATTACTGTATAAAACAGACATTACATTAAAGCAGAGTGTGTAGTCCGCTGCGGGAGCAGGAGGACAGTGAACCATTTGTTTTACAGACCAGGACTAAACTACTTGACAATTAATGGCATTGGCTGCCTGGCAATCAAAATAAATGGAAGTTCAAAGAAGATAAACTTCCTCCTGTGCTTCATTCTCTAATTGGAATCATTGTCCATCTGCTGCAAAACCAGTGAAATTGAGTAATTGTTGGAGGTGTATGTTTGTGGAGATGTTTCATCTCTTCATTCTCTGTTATATGAAATAGAAACTAATTTCTTTGTTTGATCTGAGAAGAATCCAGTAGATGTAAGAGTCTTATTCTGTATCTGTTCCATTAGATGTACAGAAACAAGCTCTCAGTAGCTTCTTGTTTTGAGTATTTTCTTTGTATGCCAGAAATTCTTGTAAGTGCTTGAATTTCCAACGCAATAGGTTCAAGGACGTGAAATAGCACAAGCCCCACATGCTGACTTGAGTTGGTACTTCAGACCAGTAGAGGACTTTGCTTTGCTTCTCCTGTTTTAATTTGAAATGGGCCTCGCAACAGAAGGGGCCACCGCTTGCACTCGAAAAAGAGCCCATCACCACCCCCCCACCCCCACCCCCCACCACCAGAGCCCTGCCCCCGCCATCACACCATGCACACATTATTTCTGAAATTAAACTGAGGCTTGGGGCAAAAATGCCCCCTAAATAATAATAATAATAATAATAATAATAATAAAAATGACAATTCAGAAATTCAATTGCCCAAATTCAAGCTATGGGGCAAAAAATGTCCCTGTATGAATTCTTGTTTTTAATATTTATATGTTTGGGTGATTGTTGATATAAGTCAAAATAATTAAGTAAAGTAATGATAAATAAAATGGATGGAAAACACGTCTTTGTGGGTACTTTGGGTGTTTTGCTCTTCATATGTAGGACTATTTTATATAAAAGCATCAAAATGTAAATGACATTTAATTTATTAGTAACAGCTCATGAGCGTGACTCACGTCACATCTGCCTGATCTTGTGTCTAATGCACTGATTTGAGATGCTGCTGTGACTCTGTACAATATCAGTATATTACTTTTGATTGTACATAGCATACGGTACGAGTCATGCCATGATATTTCCTTTTGCTATGCAATTAAAAAAAAAAGTTGTTGATTTTAAATATGTGTAATGATTGTTAGTACATTTATGTTGATTTATTCATCTTTTTGTGCAGTTAAGTTTAGAAACCAATCTGATGCATCTATGTGGGGGGCTGGCGTTGTGGGCTGAAATGGCATTCGAGGGGCACTTAAATCAGCGGTCTAGCTCTCTTAGTCACTCTCGCGGGGAGCTGTGAAGACTCCCGTTGAGGGGCCAAACAAGAAGGCTCCACACTTCCGTCCGGGGATGCCAAAATTAAGAGTGAGTAACCTCATCCTACTGATTGCAGGACTCGACTCGATATACCTGGTATGGCTTCCCAAGCCTGGCTCAGCGGTGAGGGGCCTGACACTCACGATACAGTAAAGAAGCTGTGCATGTGCCTGCGATGACTTCCGGGTCATTGTTAGCCCTCAGTGAAGCCACCCATCGCACGGCCAAACAGTCACCATAATCTTTGCTGACAATGTCCATAATGATAACTGAGACGGCACAATAACTGAGAAGCTCTGGTAATAATTACTGTACCCCACCTCTCCATGTAAATCTAATCCTGTCCAAATAGGGCCGAACACACATTCACAACCACCTTCACTGACACTGTCTTTCTGCTCTGCTGTAGGCCTACTCTTTACCATCTGAGGATCTTACTGTCGTCAGTAATCGTTACTCCTGTAGGTCTGGATCTTCCTGCTTTCATCATGTTTCCAATATTTAATCCATATCACATGAGTAAGAGTGCTGTTGATCTGAATATCAGTACAGCTGTGATTGAACCACAGCTTATCACATGACTGATATCAGCACTAGAGACACTCACACTGACACACTGATGTTATACAACAGATCAGTAAATGAGAAGTTAGTACATTTATTAATACTTAAATATGAAAAAGTATTCATTTAGCAAGATAAATTAGGCAAGATATAGCCTATATGTATCATACACAAGAAATTGTAAAATGCTTCATAAAATGTTTATGGCCTGTTTCATTTTCTGCTGAAGTGATGTTAATATCAAGTCACTTAATTTCAAACACAAAATGTCCAGAAATCTTATTAATCCCCACACATTTTAGGAGTCACGTTTTTAGGCTAATTGCTATCTACCTAATTATTGCAGTGAAATCTGTCTATTTGCTAGTTTTCACATATAATCATACAGTCATGAGAAAAAGAAAGGACATTCTATTGAATTCCACAGTTTTTCATATCAGGATGACATAAAAAATAATCTGTCCTTGGCAGGTCTTAACATTTGAAAAATAAAATCTCAGATAAACAACAACACATGACATATTTCACCGTGTCATTATTTACTTAACAAAAATAAAGCCAAAATGGAAGAGCCATGGGTGACAGAGTTAGGACTCCCTTACTGTTAACATAGAAATTAAGAGGGTAACGATCAGGCACTGCTAATCAAATATCTGTGATTACTAAGTGTGAGCAGCTCTATAAAAGCAGACGTTTGGCAGTTTGCTGGTCTGGAGCCTTCAGGTGTGTGTTAACACAATGCCAAAGAGGAAAGACATCAGCAATGATCTTACAAAAGCAATTGTTGTGATTTTATTTTTGGGGGCCAAATTATTGGTTAAAATAAAGTGAAAACCCAATATTTTATTTTATTTTATTTTATTTAAATAACATAAAACACTTTCGAATGAATCTAAAATAATTATGATCAATAAATAATTTGATGTAACAGAAAACGCTGGATTTGCTTATTTAAAATCCATCAGGGCTCTAGTGAGCAGTGGAGACTTCAGAGGATTTGAAAAAGGTTTCATCGATGTAAAATACTAAATGGTATTTAATATAAATCCACTTTAGCAATTTAGACAATTAATGAATTATATACAGACCTCAATTTTTAAATGAAGGGAAGTAAGAATAGCAATAAAACATGTTTATTAAATAATAGCTGCACAGTGAAGGAAGACTTGCTCAGTCACTGGTCACCTACTGGTGTAACAAACAGAAAGGATTCAAGGATTCAAAGCGTTTGTTGTCATATAGCCTACCCAGTGAGGAAAACAAGTTTCCCTGAGCAATGAAATTCTTACTTTTCTGTCCACAATGAATACCAAAACAGTTCAAAACTATACACACACATACACAAACTGTACACTATACAAACTATACACACATACAATGTAAGAAACATAATAATAAGGTGACCAGATTTCTGAAATGAAAACCGGGGACATTTCCTAGTTCAGAGGTCAAAATATCACTGAAATCTCACTTGTGATTATCTACGAATTTAAAAACGGGGACAATATGTTTTTTTATTATTATTATTATTATTATTATTATTATTATTATTATTGTGGGTTTCATACATTAATATCATAAATTATACAGTGATGTTTGAGGAGCAATCTTACCCTAAGTTTTTTTTTTTTTTTTTTTTTTATTTTTCTATTCAACAAAAATGACACTGAAAAATAGTAAATAGTAACTATTGCAAATAGCCTGCGGTGTAAAAAGTCCACTCCCTGGTAAGAACATCATTAAACATGATTTATAATTAATTTAACACACAATGCTCATTTAAACACTTTTTGGAAATTTGTAACATTTAATTTAAAAAAGCTGTCATCCCTACCAAAACACGAATTGTATTTTAATTCTCATCTCTGATAGTATTTGCACTCAGCCATTTTGTGCATTCAGCCAATATACTACAGCTAACAAATAAATCAATATCAGTTTACATTTCCAAACATTATTTTTGCCATTAATTGTAATAATCCAGCGAGATTTTTGTTTGCACACGGAGTCTGATAACAGCCAGTGCTGCACACAGAGATCTGATCTCATCATCATCAGTCTGTCTGGAATAACATGAAGAAACAGAACAAACTGAGACAGACTCAATCCAGAAGAACTGTGGCAATGTCTCCAAAACGCTTCAAGAAACCTGCAAAACTACAGTACTGTGCAAAGTTTGTTTCTTCATGTTATTCCAGACAGACTGATGATGATGAGATCAGATCTCTGTGTGCAGCACTGGCTGTTATCAGACTCCGTGTGCAAACAAAAATCTCGCTGGATTATTACAATTAATGGCAAAAATAATGTTTAGAAATATAATGTAAAAATACTAGTGGCCTAAGACTTTTGCACAGTACTATATATATACTATATATGTACTAAATTCATATATATATGAATTTTTTTATTTTATTTTTTTGAGGGGGAAAAAAGCAACTTTGCTACCTCAAAATTCTTCCTCAGTTTGACAACAAACTTTTGATGCCAGAAATTTAGCTGGTTAAAGTTATAACTGAAGCTGAAATATGTGTGCTTGATGCGTGAAAGCAAACTTCATTGGTTCTTTCACATCAAAAGCACTTTTGAGTTTCTGTTTACCATATTTAATGTGCATGAGATAAAATAAAAATGCAAAAAAAAAAAAAAAAAAAAAATTTTGAAAGTTGAAATAAAATTGTAAGGAGTAAAAAGTACATTTTTTTCTTCTTCAGAAATGTAATCAGGTACCAGTTATCAGTTTACATTTTACATTAATAAAGTACAAATACCCCAAAAATAATACTTAAGTACCGTAATCCAGTAATATTACTCAAGTATTTTACACCCCTACAGAAAGCAAACATCTCAAAACAGTAGGCTGGTATTATAACAAAATGATGGCTTTACAAAAAACATTAAAATAAAACAATAAATATGATAACATTTGATAAATAAATGTTATTTTCTAACTGTATTTCACATTTTCACAACTGTGAGTACATAGCTACAACCTTTAAAAATGTATGTTTATAAACATGCTTCTGGAAATGGATCTTTTCTATCCCTAATCAGGGTTAATATTTTGCATTTTAGGCTCATATTGACTCAAAGTACGTGTTTACTGCAAATGTAATTGTGCAAGTGTAATTGATTAGGTTATTATTTTTTATATTATTCATATCAGAGACTTCAGAGTTGTGACGGCGGAGTTTCAGGAATGTTTAATAGGCCTATTGCGTGCAAAACAATCCCACAACCAGTGGTGTAGTCCTAAAGAAAAAATGGTTTACGATTACCTTCTGTGGAACACAAAAGATATTTTGTATAATGTTCCCAAACCATTTTGCTTATACCTTTGATTTCTACTGTACGTAAGATGGTGGAAACAAGTTTTTCATCAGGTGTCTTTTTTAATTACATGATGTCATTACGTTGCCGTCTTGCCGCCAGCCAGTCTCTGCACTGCTGATCGTGGTTTCGAGTATCGATACATAGCCCCTTTTAACCAACCCATGAACGCGCAATTATCTCAATCCAGCCATATTAATCATCAACAACAGGTGCGTTCCTGATTAGCGCGATGATATCATCTTGGAAGTGATATTTTATCTCGGATGTGTGTCTCAGACAGTAAGCCTACACTTTAAAAAACACTGGGTTGAGACCGCTGGGTAGGACTTTGGGTTGTTTTAACCCAAGTTTGGGTTGAAAGTTGGTCTTGATCATAACCCAGCGGTGCTGGAAACGGACGTGAAAGAGAGCACGCACGTCACGTAACATCGTACGTCTCCAGTGCGAGAAGCCCCCATTTTCTCAGCGTGAAAGAAGCGAGAAGCGAGTGAAAGACATTATGGTAAGTAAAGATTCAAAATGTAAAGTTATCATTCATTGTTTATGTCCGGGAGTATTTTGAGGCTTTATAAAAACGCCGGAGATAAAAGAGCTTATATTAAAAAATACACGGACACGGTTTTCGCCTCAGAAACGGATCGTCTTAACGCTCTCTTTTACTGAACGGAAGAGGTACTTTTAATATAATGTCCGTGAGTGTCTTAAATCATATTTACATGAGATTTTACAATATCTGCACTTTTTGAGGCGTTAATACACGGTTACGGTTACACTCATGGTAATTTGTTATCTTATTTTTCGCGGTTAAACTGAATGTACTGTAGTTTCCTAAAGGAAACGGCGTTATGTAATAAAGACTAGTGTGACAACCTGAAGTATGTACACATTTTAGTTATTGTGACTTTTGGAAGAAATTTTTTTTTTTTTTTTTTACATACACTGATTTTCAGTTTACATATATTCTATATGTTAAATGTTAAAGGGAAGCTGAAACTGTAATGTGTAAAGTACTGTCTATTGCTGAATGAGATCGGGACTCTTATTTTGAAAATGAGGACTCGTATAGAGGAGCAGTGTTGCGCCAGCGCCCCAGCAAACATGCCCACGCGGGCCCACTGCGGGTTTTCTGTGGGACAGTGTGGGCAGAGCAAACCCACACTAAACCCACGTGGGCCCCATGTGGGTTAGCCCATGTGGGGCCCATAGCAGTTTGGTCATTTGGGGCCCTATGGGGATTTTCTGTGGGCAACGCACTGTGCCCACAAAAAAAAAAAACACCCTGGGCCTCATGGGTTTTTTTTTTTTTTTACAAGCAAATGTTGCACTAAAATTAGATTTCTGTGATGATGACAGTAAAATGAAAGCAATAAATTGTCCACAACAAAAATATTATATATGGTGTGTGTAAGGTCCAGGCACTCAGTCCAAGGAAGGTATCCGGTGCTGGCTGAAGGTTTCTTGCGCGTTCAGTCTTTTCAGCACGTAGAGTAATTCAATTTATATCCAATTCTAATCTGCCTCCATTTAATGATCTAATCTGACTCCATTTTAGTATGACCTTGAATTTAGGTTGAAAGGCAAATTGGTTGATTGTCTGTCTCTAATTATTATTATTATTATTATTATTATTATTATTCTGTCATTGGATTGTTCTAGTTAACTCTTTACTTTATATTTACTCGTTCATTAGGAATCTATGTCGCTCAGGGTGCCCCACGACGGCCGTTCTTCTACGTGTGCCCCACGATCACAAACTCGCCAGTCTAAACAGTAGTCAGAGGTTATGACTAATACTATTTAATAGGTTACCCATACTTACCATATTTGAAATAGTATTTTCATTTAGTCCCCCTCAGTTACCCATGTACAACTTAGTTAAAGCTCACCACAATAATCAGCGGTTATGCTAGCACTATCTGTCTAGCCCCCCCGACAGTCACATAACTACGTACAACTTAATTAAAGCTGAGACAATAATCAGCAGTTATGACCAGTGCTCTGACTAGCCCCCCATAGTTACTGCAACTGAGTACAACTTAACTAAAGTCAAGCGGTTAGTCAGAAATCTAAAACCTCACCTGATGTGCCCTATGCTCCATCTAGCCTAAATTTTTGTATGCACTTAACCCTGGACGCAGATTTGCGGAAACATAGCCTTCACTTAATCTACTTGAGGAAACAATTTCAGAGTAACTCAGAGTAAATCAAATGTAACAATTTATTATCAGTCAGGTAAGTATTATGCCAATTACATAGCCAATTCAGAGATATCAAATCAATACAGAACACATCAAATTCTCAAAGGTGAATCTAAGAGTAGAAGATGCATACCTGACTTTTAGAAAAATACATAAGTATGAAGTGTGTGGACACACTTCATGCTAAGGGCTCATTTTGGCTACAGAAGGCCCTGATCCTTTTGCTGCAATCATTTAAATACCTCAGACCAAGACAAACATCCTCCGAGATGGAGACAGTAACTAACAATTGGAATTTGCATTAACTCAGGTCCCAAGCCTGGGTGGTTTTACAACTCAATGGGAACAGGAGGTAATTTACATTGGAGGACCCTGGAAGGGGCACTCCCATTACAGTAGGCAAAATATCTCTTAATTCTTAGGATCTGTATTATCTTCTAATCTACTTTTGTAAGATTGAGACCATTGTACCAGTTGCACTGAGACATTTCAAATGATACCAGACATGACTGTTAGTTCACTTGCATTGACATTTTCATGTAATAATTTTGAGCAGATTGAGTAGAGGGAAGCATGGGTGAACGGATTTAAAATGAAACAAATGGCCAGAAGGGAAGGAGGTCTCCTGCACCTCCACTCTGTGGGGTGTCTCGAAGATGCCCGTGTATGTTTGTATTGTCTGTTTCTCAGGAGATCAAAGTATCTCAGGTTCTTTAATCCTTACAGTGTGTGTGTTATGTGTATGTTTATTATGTATATATAAATACACACACATGCATTAGTTTGGATGCGATTAATAGCGATTAATTGTTTGACAGCACTAATAGCCATTGATTGCATAATAAATATAAATATATACACTTTTGTTTACATAATATATGTATGTGTAGTATTTTAAATATGTATATATAAATGCGCACATACAGTATATGTACATATTAAAAATATTTACATGTATATTTATATATTTATATTCTTATATTTTATATATAAATATATTTAATATAAACATAACATATTTTTATTAATTATATACATGCATGTGTTTGAATTTATATACATTTACATTTTGTCATTTAGCAGATGCTTTTGTTCAAAGTGACTTACAAATGAGGACAATGGAAGCAATCAAAATCAACAAAAGAGCAATGATATGGAAGTGCTATAACAAGTCTCCGTTAGCTTAACGTAGTACATGTAGCAAGGTTTTTTTTTTTATTATATAATAAAAAGAAAACAGGTAGAATAGAAAAAGAATAGAGCAAGCTAGTGTTAGAGACCTTTTTGCTTTTGTTAATTGTATAATAAATAAAAAGAAAATAGAATACAAAAAGAAAAGAGCAGTTAGTGTTGTTTATTTATTTATTTATTTTGAGAAAACAAGTTAGTAAATGAATAGAGTGCAAGTCTAAATGGGGAAATTTTTTTTTTTTTTTTTTTTTTTTTAAAGAATATAATTAGAATAGAGAGTGCTAGAGTTAGAGGGTCAAATAAAGATGTAAGAGATGTGTTTTTAGCCAATTCTTGAAGATTAAAGATTAGTTGGGCAGGTCATTCCACCAGGAGGGAACATTTAAAGAGCAGGTCAGATGGTATTTTAAAGTGTCCCAATATTGTATTGGAGTCCCCTACATAAGGTTTAAATGCATCTAAGGTCAGAAAACATTGTAATTTTCTCAGAATATACATTTAATATTGGAGTCATTTGCCAATGATTAGGAAATGATTCGTTTCAAGCAAGTTTGGAGCAAGCCCCTCCCTTCCTCAAGCCTACTCTGCTCTGATTGGTCAGCTGGCCAAACCTGTTGTGATTGGCACAGAGATGAGTCCTTAAGCCAGTTAGCCAGCGCTACCATTGACAAAGCATCTTTACATAAAACAATAATATAGTCAATCCGTTCTTATAATGACATAAAATACAAAAACACTTATGCAAGCGAATCGTGCCCACAGCTAAAGTTTAACTGCTAAACTGTGAACACTAGGTGGATACGTTAGCCGAGTGCTAACGTGACTAACTGATAAAACAATACAGTTTGTAAACCAAAATATGTCTACTGTAATGTTTGAAGAACGACAGACAAAAGACGATTGGTCTTAACTTTTAATCAGAACGCAGAACAGTTGCATCACAGGAGCACCAGCCGAAATCACTCATCTCTCCCGCATTAACCCTGTAACTGCCAGTGTAGCACAATAAACAGCAGTTTCACTATTATTATAAAGTCTGTGTGCTACACTACATTCTTTATTATTAAACAAAGTAATTAGAACAACGTCAGTCTACAATAGTCTTCTTAGGTTCACTGCGAATTTTTAGAACTTGTTCTGACTATTTATGTAGTCATTTAATTTTGGTTTTATCATGTGACTTAGGTTAGAGGTCGTGGTGGCCATTTTAGTTTTCACTTCTCCACAGCAGTGATGCAGCAGCAGATGTCTCTCTGATAAAAGATATATTCTTCTGTTATTTCATGCCAAAGAGGCCATCGTCTGTAAGTTTATTTAATATCATCCATGTTAAAAAAAAAGAGTATTTCATAGGATTTAAGAAAACATTTGCTGTACATTTTCAAAGAAGACTATTGTTGTCTTTCTTACTATTTACTTTTATTCATACTTAATACTTAATGTACATTTTCTGTTTGTATTGTAGTTTCACAAAAATGTACGTTGTGGGAAAGAAGATTTCTAAGTAAAACACCGAAAAAGAACCTTTTTTTGGTTTCGACTTTTTCTTCAACCCTCATCCTGTTTAACTATCTGTTGAGGTGCAACATACTTGCATCAGGGACAGAATAGTGAAAAGACGGATCTTCAATGCAATAGAAAGACGGAATCTCTTCATTCAAGCTACAGAGTCTGCTTTCAAGTGAATGATCTCCTCATATCTCATTTCTTCATCAAGTCTTGAACTTTGAGGTACTATCTATGCGTTTTATGTCATGGAGGGTGACAGGAAATCTGAGACTGAGAAGATGCTGAAATCTAGTTCTGTTGTTACACGTTCAACAGCATCATCAAAAAGGTCTAGTAGGACATCGGCTAGCATGGCTGCTGCCAAAGCACGAGCTAGAGCTGAGGCAGAGCGTACACGTGCATATTATGTCAAGAAAGAAACTGAAATGAAAGTAGAAAAAGTTCGCATGGAAGGCAGTCTTACAGCACTAGAACATGAAAAGGAGGCTGCTGCCGCTATGGCCGAGGCAAGAATATTAGAGGAGGCTGTAGAGAGCATGGAGGAAGGCAGTTATCGTCCACATAGCCCGATTGCTCCTGCTGCAGACCCTGTGCAGCGCACGAGTGATTATGTGGAGCAGCACACAAATAACTCCATTGTTGTTCGTCCTGAGGAAATAAGTTTAGCCACTCCACCTGTTGATTTCATGAACCTTTATGGAAGTGAAAACAAGCAGTTAAAGGAAAGCTCTCATAGGAGTGTGCCACCTGATTTTGTTGAACAAGTCAACAATTCAGTCTCAAAGCCTTACGCTAACAAGATTGAAAAGCCTCAGTCTGCCACGTACAGTCCAGTTAATTACTGGCCCCTTGCACAGACTTTCAATTCCGGCGTTCCTATGCAGTCACCTTCCCACGGAGAAGTTGAAATGAGTGATTTAGCAAGGTTTCTTGCCCGTCGTGAGATCATTAGTTCCGGGCTCACAATATTCGACGATCACCCAGAAAACTACTGGGCTTGGAAATCCTCTTTCTTAAATGCCACCAGTGGGCTCAAACTCTCTTCCAGTGAGCAGTTGGATTTACTGATTAAGTGGTTAGGCAGTCGGTCATCAGAATATGTGAGACGCATCAGGTCAGTGAATATAAGGTATCCTGATGCAGGGCTTAAAATGGCATGGGATCGTCTAGAAGAGATGTATGGATCCCCGGAAGTGGTTGAGAAGGCACTTTTTGACAAAATTGAGAAATTTCCAAACATCAATAAACAAGATCCTCTGAAATTACAAGAGCTCGGAGATCTGCTACGTGAGGTTCAGTCTGCTAAAGCTGAAGGGTACTTGACAGGACTTTCTTATCTGGACACCTCCAGAGGAGTCAGTCCGATCGTGGAGAAGCTGCCTTATCACCTGCAAGAAAAATGGATTTATCAGGGTTCTGAGTACAAAAGGAAGTACAACGTTACCTTCCCTCCATTCTCCTTTCTTACTGACTTTGTCTGTCAGGAAGCACGTACTCGAAACGATCCAAGCTTTAGCTATAGTGCAGTCTGTACAACCCAGATCAAAGCAGAACCGTTGGTTAAAAGACAATTGCAAAGAAGGATGGCTGTGTCTACACACAAGACGGGTGTAACATCGTCAACCGGATTTCTTCCCACAAGAAGTTCCGAAAATGAACCTATTGATGTTGAAAAGCAGTGTCCCATACATAAAAACAAACCTCATCCTCTGAGACGTTGCCGTGGGTTTAGAGCGAAGACTCTAGAAGAAAGGCAAACACTGCTTAGAGAAAATGGTGTGTGCTATAGGTGTTGTGCTTCGACGGTTCACTTGGCAAAGAACTGCAAGGCAGTAACCAAATGTAACGAATGTGAAAGCGACCGACATGTGTCTGCACTTCATCCTGGTCCTCCACCGTGGGCCAACAAAGACCCTTCATCAGATCATGGCGGGGAGGAGGATAAAAGCCCTTCTCCTACTGTAACTTCACAATGCACAGAGATTTGTGGAGACAGTCCTATACCCAAATCATGCTCTAAGATATGCTTGATAGGAGTATATCATGAGGATCATCCAGAAATTATGGTCAAGATGTACACAGTGCTCGATGAGCAAAGTAATAGATCTCTAGCTAGACCTGAGTTTTTTGATCTATTCAAAGTAAAAGGAACAGAGCATCCATACACTCTTCGAACTTGTGCTGGGTTAACAGAAACTTCAGGAAGAAGAGCCACTGGGTTTCAAGCTGTATCTATGGATGGAAAGACACACGTGTCACTTCCAACACTCATCGAGTGTAATTATATGCCTGACGACCATTCTGAGATCTCATCTCCCACCATTGCACGCCAGTTCCCTCACTTGATATCTATTGCTCACGAAATACCAGAGATAGATCCATGTGCTAAGATACTGCTTCTCTTAGGGAGAGACATCATCCAAGTCCACAAAGTGAGGAAACAGCTCAATGGTTTGAATAATTCACCGTACGCCCAAAAACTCGACTTTGGCTGGGTGATAGTGGGAAATGTCTGCTTGGGGTCAGCACATAAACCTAGCACAGTTGACGTGTTCCGCACAAACATACTTCTCAATGGACGCCCAAGCATATGTGAGCCATGTCCTAATCAGATACAGGTGAAAGAGAAGCTAAGCAGTAAAAATCATCCCATCTCTTTACATGGCTGTCGCTTTTACCCATCCACCTGCCCTGAGTACCTGCTGGGTAACACTATTTTCGAACGGACTCAAGATGATGAAAAGATAGCCCCTTCCATTGAAGATCGTGCATTTTTGAAACTGATGGACAAGGAAATGTTCATTAACAGCTCTAACAGCTGGGTGGCACCTCTTCCTTTCCGTATTCCACGCCAACAGCTACCCAACAATAGGGACCTGAGTAGGAAACGTCTCTTGTCACTTCAACAGACGCTAAGGAAGAAGCCTCAAATGCAGGAACATTTCATCACATTCATGCAAAGGATTTTCGATGCGGGTCATGCAGAATTAGCTCCACCTGTGATGAAAAATGAGGAAGTGTGGTACCTGCCTATATTTGGTGTCTATCACCCTCGCAAGCCAGGACAGATCAGAGTTGTTTTTGACTCTAGTGCTCAGTACAAAGGCCTTTCTTTGAATCAAGTGCTTCTCTCAGGACCTGACCTGAATAACTGCTTGCTGGGTGTTTTGCTGCGTTTCCGTAAAGAAGCAGTTGCATTTACTGCTGACATTGAACAGATGTTCCATAGCTTTGTGGTGAGAGAAGATCACCGCAACTTTCTCCGCTTCTTGTGGTTTGAGGACAATGACCTCTCGAAAGATGTCACAGAGTATAGGATGAAGGTCCATGTCTTTGGGAATAGTCCCTCTCCTGCGGTAGCAATCTATGGACTTCATCGTGCAGCTCAACATGGAGAACTTGAGTTTGGGAAAGATGCAAGAGCCTTTGTGGAGCGTAATTTTTATGTGGATGATGGCCTGAAATCAGTGCCCACGGCTGTGGAAGCAGTTGGTCTGTTGAAAAGAACTCAGGAGATGCTAGCAAGTTCCAACCTGAGGCTTCATAAAATAGCATCTAACAGTCCTGATGTAATGAATGCCTTTCCTGTGGAGGATCATGTGAAATATCTCAAGGACCTCGATCTGGAAAAAGATACTCTACCTATTCAGAGGAGCCTTGGTCTGAGCTGGAATCTTAAAACAGACACTTTCACTTTTCGTGTTGATGCAGAAGAGAAGCCTTTCACACGTAGAGGTGTCTTAGCAACTGTCAACAGCGTTTTTGACCCTCTTGGGTTGGCAGCACCTGTTACAATACAAGGAAAGTTCCTTCTTCGTGACCTGACAGCAGACACCAAAGACTGGGATGGCCCTCTACCAACAGTCAGGGAAGCTGAATGGGAGGCTTGGAAAAACTCTTTGCAAGATCTAGCTCAATTTGAAATACCCAGAGTGTACTCAAAGGTTTCGCTATCTTCAGCTAAAAGGAAAGAAATTCACGTTTTCTCAGATGCTTCCACAAAGGCAATTGCAGCAGTAGCTTACCTGAGAGTGATGAATGACAATGGATCATGTACAGTAGGGTTTGTGATAGGCAAGGCTAAGCTTGCTCCACTGTCTGCTCACACTGTACCTCGATTAGAGCTTGGAGCAGCAGTCCTGGCAGTAGAAGTGGCAGAACTCATTCAAGGTGAGATGGATATTACTCCAGACGCTGTAGAATTCTATTCCGACAGTAAAGTAGTGTTGGGGTATATTCATAACCAAACCAGACGGTTTTACGTATACGTGAGTAATAGAGTCCAGCGGATTAGGAAATCTACAAGGCCAGAACAGTGGCATTACATTTCCACAAGTCAAAACCCTGCTGATCACGCAACCCGTTCAGTGCCCGCCTCAGACTTGAAAGATTCTACATGGCTTTCTGGGCCTGCGTTTCTTTCTCATCCTGATTCAGAGTGTCTTGAAGACAATCCATCATACAAACTAATTGACCCTGATTCAGATGTGGAAGTACACTCTAACCGTACAGATCTGACACTCCATGACTTTCTTGTTAAACTTGGCTCACATCGCTTTGAGCGCTTTTCGACCTGGAAATGTCTCTTACAAGCTATATCCAACTTAATTCACATCATTCATTCATTCAGACTCGAAACTGAGTTTGCAAGTACCTGTAAAAAATGGCATCTTTGTGACAAAGCACTCCCAGAGGAACTTTCACAGGCAAAAGTTGTGATATTACAATGTATCCAACAGGAGAGCTACCGTGTTGAGTTTGCTCGTCTTTCTGAAGGAAAGGAAATCCAAAAAAACAGTGGACTGAGAACTCTGAACCCCTTCATTGACCGAGATGGGCTTCTGAGAGTAGGTGGCAGACTCAAGCATGCTTTCATAGAACAAGGAGAAAAGCATCCTGTTATCATTCCTGGGAAAAGCCACATAGCCCTTCTCATCACTAGACACTTTCATGAACGGGTCAAACACCAAGGTCGCCTTTTTACAGAAGGTGCAATCAGAAATGCAGGATTCTGGATCGTCGGGGCGAGAAAACGCATTCATAGTGTGATCCATAAATGCATCATCTGTCAGAAACTCAGAGGAAGAATTGTTGAACAGAAAATGGCAGATCTTCCTCCTGATCGACTAGCTACTGATCCACCTTTCACTTATGTCGGCCTTGACGTCTTTGGGCCCTGGATGGTTGCCTCTCGCCGTACTCGAGGTGGCTTGGCAAACAGCAAAAGATGGGTACTCATTTTTACCTGTTTGAGTATTCGAGCAGTGCACTTTGAGCTGATTGATTCTCTTGATGCATCTACCTTTATCAACGCCCTCCGGCGCTTCTTTGCCATAAGGGGTCCAGCAAAACAAATCAGATCAGACTGTGGCACAAATTTCAAGGGTGCTTGTAAGGAGCTGGGAATGCTTGCAGAGGAGCTTAGTTTTAGGAGCTACTTGAATGAGGAAAGATGTCGTTGGATCTTTAATCCCCCTCATGCATCCCATATGGGAGGAGCTTGGGAGCGACTTATCGGAGTTGCACGTCGCATATTAGACTCCATGCTGCTTCAAAACAGTCACTCTCATCTCACTCATGAAATGCTGGCTACATTCTTGGCAGAAGTTTCTGCAATTATGAACTCAAGACCTCTCGCACCGATCTCAAGTGACCCAAATTCACCCGCCCTGTTGACTCCAGCCACTCTTTTGACTCAGAAAGTTGGTCAGGGTTTTTCCTACATTGAAAATTTTTTGGCGGCCGCCAAAACGATTTTTTGTCCCGCCAAAGCCTTATTTGATCTGTAATTGGGTTTTGTGAGTGAAGCAGGTTACAGACGGAGTGACGGAGAGAACGAGCACAGCGCCCCTCCCCCGCGCGCGCACTCTCCGGCCCCTATTTTAACGATCTAAACGCAAAGTGTAAAGCGCACGGTGCAGGTGCACTCAGGGTGGGTCCAAATCCACTTTTGCTATTTTAACGACGGAAAAACGGTTGGCGCGCCCGGGCACATGGTCTAAACGGGTTTCCCCCATTCTCTTAATGAGTAATGGGTGTTTTTTGGGCGTAATGTGCAATAAACTAATCAGAGTCTCATCTTCCAACGCAGAGCCGGATGCGCTCGTGCCATGACGGATTTGCTATGTACACGGCGGAATTTGGCAAGCGCAAAGACAGAACGCGTCTCCGAGATGAAAAGGAGCTGCTCGTGTGCGAGCAAATAGATAGCCTAAATTCTGATACATGTGATGACTATCCATTATGACATGTAGGCATTCTTATATTTAATAGCCTACAAAAAATTCTTATGCATCGCAATCCTTTAATTTTTAATATTTGGCATGTTTGTGTGCTGCTGTGCGTACCTGTGTTTAATAAGCAGCGTGTACTAACACGCTCTTTAAATAACAAAGAAAAAACCAGGTTTGAGTTGGTCTATGGCGCAGTCTATTTTCAGCTCCTTAAAATAGCAATGCGCCTGAACACACCTCTTTTTTATACCAGCACGCCCATGGGCGCACAAATGCATTTGCTGATTAAACGACGTGGCACTGGACGGGAAAATGCGAACGGCGCCGGACTGAAACTAACAAACACACTTGCGCTGCGCCTTGCGTCGCATTGCGGCGGGTGTATGATAGGGCCCTCCGTCTTCAGTTCTGTCTTTGCTCTCTCCCACACATCAAAATCAACTGATCCTAAAGTTCGGAAGAAAAAAAAATTGCCTTATCTTCTCTTACAACTTGTGACAAGCATTCCGCACATGCAGCTGACATAACTTTAAATAAACGCAAAAAAAAAAAAAAAAAATATATATATATATATATATATATATATATATATATATCTATCCAGTTATGAAGTGTGTGTGTGTGTTTACAAATCTTTCGCGATGTCCTAACAGCCAGGATTCCCACACAACACGTCCGCTAAATTTCGATTCGTGACCTAATGACTCCTTTGAGCCGATTCATTATAATGAATGGTTAAAGCAGTTGGTCTGCCCCTCGGTGTCTGAATCGGTGTATAACAAATCATTACTTCTTAGAAGAACATACACATCTGAAATGAGAAAGTAAGTGTGCTTACCCCATTTAGCAAGAGTGTTTAGTAAAATTTAGCCTTAATAATCCACAGTATGTATAGGCCTCTGCCAATGTGTAGTAAATTACCTATAAAATCATTTAGTTTAAAGTTAGACTGGAGTGAGATAAAACTAGATCAAAGCACAAAGCAAGCTGTTGCTAGCTAGCTGCTAATTTTATTAAATTTTATATGGTAAAAATTACACTATTACACCTTTTAACGCTACGTTTTTAATGCTATTTTTTTAATTGTTATGATTATACTAAAATAATTATCAGGTCTATCAAAAAAGGATTTTATCTTTCAAAACTATGAAAGCCAGTCATAGAAAAAACACAGCTTTTTTTGCAAAGAGGGCAAGAAAGGATGACAGTGAGAGTGACAGGTAATATCTGTGTCTGATAATTGCATAATTTGTAAATAGATAAATTGTGATACCTTTGACATTTCAAATATACTTTGGTATCGATGATGTTTACATGTAAAATAAGTTTTAATCGCTTTCTTTTACTATCTAGTCTGACAGTGATCGTTTTTTCATGAATAAATAGGACAAGAAAAAAATCACAAATTGTTTCTTATTGCATTTCTGTTTCTTATTGTATTTATTTAAAATGTAACATTTATTGTCAATATTGGGCTTGCGGATCATGTGGGTACTAGGGTTCTCTTTGCTGTGTGTGGATGACCATGTCAGTCAGTCACCACCGAAGACCAATTTTGACCCAGGAAAAACCCTGTTGGTGTCTTGTCTCCTCCTCCAGGGGACTTTGAAAAGGATTTTTGCCGCCAGAAATGGAAGCAAGTTCAACAACTTGCCAGCACCTTCTGGGAAAGGTGGCGACGTGAGTACCTAGTCAATCTTCAAAGTCACCGCAAATGGCACACGAACCAGCCTAACATCAGGGAAGGAGATATTGTACTTATGAAGGAGGCTCAAGTTAAGAGAAATGACTGGCCGATGGCTCTAGTCACTAAGGTCTTCCCAGGCGAAGATGAAAAGGTCAGGAAAATTGAAATCAAGGTCACCAAGGATGGGAAGTGTAAAACTTATCTGAGACCTGTATCCCAAGTGATTCTTCTTCTGTCATCAGAAGAACAGAATGAATAATGTTCTACAGAACAGTTGCATTGTTAGTAGTGGTATTTCTAAAATACCAGACGGGGAGTGTTCTGACTATTTATGTAGTCATTTAATTTTGGTTTTATTTAATTGGTTAAGATGCATCATGTGACTTAGGTTAGAGGTCGTGGTGGCCATTTTAGTTTTCACTTCTCCACAGCAGTGATGCAGCAGCAGATGTCTCTGATAAAAGATATATTCTTCTGTTATTTCATGCCAAAGAGGCCATCGTCTGTAAGTTTATTTAATATCATCCATGTTAAAAAAAGAGTATTTCATAGGATTTAAGAAAACATTTGCTGTACATTTTCAAAGAAGACTATGTTGTCTTTCTTACTATTTACTTTTATTCATACTTAATACTTAATGTACATTTTCTGTTTGTATTGTAGTTTCACAAAAATGTACGTTGTGGGAAAGAAGATTTCTAAGTAAAACACCGAAAAAGAACCTTTTTTTGGTTTCGACTTTTTCTTCAACCCTCATCCTGTTTAACTATCTGTTGAGGTGCAACATACTTGCATCAGGGACAGAATAGAACTACTTCAGTAAGACAGTAATATCGTGCTTTACCTGGAAACCTAAAGCTGCACTAGGTATACATCACATATTGGCACAAAAAAATTATATTTTGAGCACTCAATTGAAAATGTACACCTAACGTATCAATCGTAGGCTACTACTTACAGGTCGTGGTTCAGAGAGCTTGTTAGTCCAAATTAAGAAGATTAGAAGCCAACGAAGATAAAAGCCCAGATTAGAGAAGCAGTTCTTGATAAAATGACAAGCACACAACAAAAGGCTCGAATTGTATTTCTGTGGTATCCTTGAACACCGCGTCTTCTCAACATGATGTAAACGCACTAATAGCAAAAGTGTTTGTGGGCAGATCAGACTCTGTTCATATTTCGCGGGCAGGCGGGGATTATGCAAATGTGTACCCAGTGATGTACAAGCAAACAGGCAAAAGAGTCGAAAATATAACGACTCGTTACGGCGATTCAGAACCGACTCTCTCTTTGAGAGACAATATCTTTATTTATCATGCACTTTTTTTGATTAACAACTTTGCAGATTGTTTTCATTTAAGGATAGCTACGTTATGAACTGCAAAAGCGATATTTTTCAAAAACCCTTATGACTCATTTGCAGAATGCAAGCTTCTAGAGGCACATAAATCTGAAGTAATAAATTTAGGTAAAGGCGTGCAGAGCCAGTGGTGGTTTTGTAGGCAAACATCAATGCCTTGAATTTTACATTTTATGTGAGCAGATATTTGTAGCCAGTGCAAACTGATAAACATATATACATAATAAATATACACAGAACACACACACACATTATGTAAAAAAAAAAAAAAAAAATTTAATCGTGATTGATCATTTAAAAACACTAATATAGGCCTATACACACACACACACACAATTAATTAATTCTAGCCAATGAGAGCTTGAATTGCTGGAACTCTGCATAGTTAATGATTTATTCTAGCCAATGAGAGCTGGGATTGCTGGAACTCTGCATAGTTAATGATTTATTCTAGCCAATGAGAGCTGGGATTGCTGGAACTCTGCATCGTTAATGAGCTGACAATCCGTCTTCAACTGATACCATCCAGCTCTGCTCAACCAGGTAAGCTTTTTAAATTTCTCAGTTAATTTCTGCATTTTCCATTACAATTTGTAAAATTCGTCAAAATAGTTGTGAATTAATTAATTAATAGGAAATAAATTACACATTTTATTTTGATTATCAGTGTTGGTTGTGGCGTTTTTAAATGGCCAACGGTTATAACGCCCGACTAATTTACGTTAGCCCCTTCAGATCGCTTTCTGAAGTAACGTAATCTCTGGTAATATATCCTTTCAAATTGCACATCATTAAATTAATTTGTTTTAACGTCCATTTTGGTGTTAATTAGGTTTATTTTCCTTTTCTGTCTTGTTGTTGTTTTAATTACTCAACATCGAGCAGTAACGTTAGACATAATGGAATTAAGTCCGTATAATGTCTCTGTTATAATGTCCTAAATAGCAACATAAGCGAGGATTTATATAGCATAATACAATACCTCGGCTACACACGCTCATTAAATCTCGTTATCATTAATGTATGGCTGTTCATAACTGATAGACTTCGGTAAACTCCGCGCTGACAGGTAACGTAACGTTACGACCGCTGCGCAAACAATGTAACGTACATTCGCTTAAAGATTATTACAAAGATACTGTCATTTTACTGTCATGTTAATGTTAACGTTACTTAAAAAGAATTGATTATAAATATTTGTAGGAAGAGTTTCGCGTCTCACACACAAGCTGGCGCACGCGAGAGAGAGAGTCGTTAGCGTAGCCTACTGTATGTACGTTACACAAAGATGATCACTGTCAGATATAATCAGCCATCAATAGTTTAACAATCAATTATGAAAATATATAGTGAATGTAAAAATATAGCCCAGAAAATATTAAGGTAACTTATTCATGGAATTATGATTTCTCTTGACTGTATAGTTCATCTGCACGTTCATTCATACAAACCTACGTAATATTTGACTGATTTTTTTTTTCTCCCTTTTCCATTCTCAGATATTAAACCATATACCATATATTACATTTTTTTCAACTTTAGTTTTAAACCATTAAGATAATGTTTGTCTTTTCTCTTTTGAGTAGTGCCATCTAGTCCTGATTGCAGAGTTAAGCTCCAGCCCCAGTCCTGTACTGCTGAAGCAGCTAAACAAGGTCTTCATGATCACTACACACTTCAGAGAGGTGTGTGGACAGACTGGAGATAAACTCTGCAGGATGCTGGTCCTCCAGGACACCACTGTTGTAAGTGATCAACCTAGCAGTCATCCTGCATCTCTTCTCAAAGGTGTCAGAATAAAATTACATTTTAATTTGTATTGATATATGCAATATTTCACTGAAATTCATTGATTTCCCCCCCCCCTCTTTTTCTCCATTTAGTTTGTGTCAGATGCAGATAAAGAGTCACCAGGAACAGGTCACTGCATCTTTTGTCATGTAAGTACACTTCAATTTATTTAAAGCTGCATATTCATGCATCAAGTTAAAGTCATTAGTTATTTCTTAAAGGGCTCATTTTTCCAAAAATGAAAGGTCTATCATTTACTTATACCTGTATTACTTACTTACTGTATTACAATAATAAGCTATTTTTATCTGTGACTCAGACAGCCTCTTGGGACATAGTCTCAAACCCAGCGAACACCTTAACATATGTTTATAAAAGTGGTAATATTTAGGGGTGTCCCCGACTAAGGATTTTCTAAGAATTTTCTAATCTTGCCGATAGTTGACTGATAGTCAAATCATATGTTTGGGGGCGGGGTCAAAATAGACATTCAGACATTCGACAGCCATAATTACTGACGTTAACGCACAGGTAAAGTGTGAAACGGACGCCTCGTGGATACAAAAATAATGTTCTGATTAAAAGATAGTTAACATTAAACATCAGCGAAACTAGGAACATTTTTTTTTTTTTTATATATATATATAATAGTGCTCTCATTATAACGTTATGTACATGACAGTAGTTATTAATGTTCTGCATTTTTGATGACCAGTAGAATGAAAAGTGAAAGAAAGTCGTGACATTTGTCAAGTATGGTAACCCATACTCGGAATTGGTGCTCTGCATTTAACCCATCCAAGTGCACACACACAGCAGTGAGAAGTGAACACACCGTGAACACACACCCGGAGCAGTGGAGAGCGCTGTTCATTCACTCCCTCCCACCTACAACTCCTGCCAGCACCGAGACTCGAACCTGCAACCTTCAGGTTACAAGTCCAACTCTCTAACCATTTATACAACATAACGTTAATATTCTATGTATAGGCTATCTGCACAAAATGCCCTGAATGCATGAAAATGTCTGGGCTGCTCAAAATGAACTCCTTTTGTGAACGCGTTCTTCACACAGCAACTAAACTCTAAAAATTCACAGCGATTTATTATAATAGGGTTCTCATTATAGTGTTATGTGTATGACAGTCCCAGTCATTGTTATTAATATTATGCATCGTTGTTTGTCCTGCTCGCGCTGTGCGCTGAAGAGATAATCACTGTACCATGAAGCGCTTTACTGCAGCGCAACTCAACCGAATGCTTCTTATACGATATAAATAATATACACACTATATATTTAACCAGCTGAAATGTTTTGAAATCACTTGTACCCTACCTGATTGTAAGAAATCCAGTCTTTCACTCTGCCTGTGTCAACTTGAGTCGTTAAAGTTTTAAATCTTTGCCGCCAAGATGCTTCTCTGTCGGTCTCGGATTATATTAAGAGAAACTGAAATCTATAGGGGTGGTTGGATTTGATCATGCACGTTAAAATATTTATTTAAAGCTTCTTTTTCAGAATCTTATTTACAGCAATATCTTAATAGGCTGAATATAAACTTATTTGGAGAAAACCGGTAGTTCTATGTGAAATCAGACATTTGAGCATTTATAGCCAAATTGGCATGATCATATATTTTAGTCTTTCATTCAGTTTTCCCTTAATCTCACTCTTAATCTCAATCAACCACTGATCTCTCATTGTCTCATTTAGTCATGCAGTTCATTCACTCTCTGTGTATCTCTGCCATCAATAAAGAATAAATTTATTTTTAACATTAAAAAAAGATCCACCAAAAAGTGCCCTGGGAGACTTCCTGAGGTGGAAACTTTGATTTTTGTTTAGGTTTTATATATATATATATATATATATATATATTTTTTTTTTACATTTTAATTGTTGTTTTCTTTCTCAGGTAGATGCTGGAACGAAAAGCAGCCAGGCCACAGCATCTAAAATGGAGACTTCTATTAAAGTGGCTCCGTAACGTAAGAGACTTGGACGGTGGAAGGAGCAGAAGATCAGAGATCAGGCAGAGCTCTACTGGTGCCTCTTAAGCCCCTTTCACACTGCGATTCCGGCAAATACACGGGTAATGTGTCCCGGCATTTGTACCCGGGTCGCTAGATTTTGCACTTTCACACTGCCAGTGATTACCCGGAATATGTGCGTGCGTTCACACACAACCCGTAGGTCCCGTGAAGACACGTGATATCAGGGTGTGACGTGTAATGTACGAGTCGAAAACGCTAGGCACGTTAACTTTCACTTAAGCTGGTGAACGATCTCAGCGTCAGCACGGAAAGTAAGGAACTAAATGACCTCTGCTTCGTTACAGTTTGCACATTTTTTCGTCGCGAACGTTGATCTGCCTTCCAAACACCTGGTAAGAGTCGTGCGATAACGTGCGTCATCACTACGACACGGCATTAGTTCTGCCTTTTGTTCACACAGCGCTCGTTCCGGGACTGAACCCGGCAATGTTACTAGGTCCCCGACCCGGAATCAATCCCGGAACGTGTTTGCTTTCACACAGAAGTCGACCCAGCAATGTTCTGGCAATTTGCCGGGTCTGACGTGCAGTGTGAAAGGGGCTTATGTTAATCTATTGGAGATCACAGCACAACTAAGCCCCTTTCACACTGCGATTCCGGCAAATACACGGGTAATGTGTCCCGGCATTTGTACCCGGGTCGCTAGATTTTGCACTTTCACACTGCCAGTGATTACCCGGAATATGTGCGTGCGTTCACACACAACCCGTAAAGGTCCCGTGAAGACACGTGATATCAGGGTGTGACGTGTAATGTACGAGTCGAAAACGCTAGGCACGTTAACTTTCACTGAAGCTGGTCTCAGCGTCAGTGCGGAAAGTGAGGAACTAAGTGATCTCTGCTTCGTTACAGTTTGCACATATTTGTTTCATTGCGAATGTTGATCTGCCTTCAAAACACGCTAAAAGAGTCACGCGATAACGCGCGTCATCACTACGACACGGCATTAGATCTGCCTTTTGTTCACACAGCGCTCGTTCCGGGATTGAACCCGGCAATGTTACTAGGTCCCCGACCCGGGTTCAATCCCGGAATCAATCCCGGGACGTGTTTGCTTTCACACAGAAGTCGACCCGGCAATGTTCCGGCAATTTGCCGGGTCCGACGTGCAGTGTGAAAGGGGCTCTAGCCTATAATGATAACAACACAGAGGAACAATGTCATTCACAGCCATTTTGTTTCCATTGATGAAGGATTAAAACAAAAGGTTACCATGCATTAAAATCAAGATGGCGCCAGTGTGTGTGGCAGGCCGTCTGTTGTCTCCAGCCTTAATCGTGTTTGTGTTGTACTAACTACTTTTAACAATGTGGACTCTCTACTGGTGTATGATCGCCAGATACTGCTGAACATTGGATTAAATATGGAAAATATTCTAATTTATAATTCTGGTGGATCGAAAACCTCACCTCACCTGCACGAGTTATACCTGCGTATCTCTGCCGAATGCCGTTTCCTGCTCAGAAGAAAAAGTGACATAAAAGTCGGGGGAAACGTGGCGGCCTGCTGATAAAAATTAAATCCCGTCTGGCAGTTTCCCGTAGTCTCCGCAGAACATTAGCGGAGTATCAGATAGACGACTGCAACTATATTTCCATGTGTTCTTTGGATCCTGTTTACATCTGGCTGGTACCGGTGGTCGACGCCGACTAGAGTCCAGGGCTCCCCGTTCTGTGTCTCCCCACTTTCGGAGAGGTGGAGTTAACACATCGTGCCTACGGGTGTTGGATTGTGAGCCCCGGATAGCAATTAACCCAGCTCCGGCCAGGATTGCCCTTGTAAATGCCAGGTCGCTGGTAATCAAAACTTTTATCTTAAATGACTTTTATACCTCAAATAACTTGGATCTACTGTGCGTGACTGAAACCTGGATGAACGAGGGTGAGTTAAGCCCCCTTTCGGAGGTTTTACCTTTAAACTGTGACTTTTTTAACTCTCCACGACTTACAGGACGGGGTGGAGGAATTGCGATTATTTTTAAGGAAAAATTTAACTGCCGGCATGTGATGTGCTACTTCTACTCAAGCTTTGAGCTGATTGTATTTGAGCTGAATCAACCTGACCCAGTGCTATGCGCTGTGATTTATCTTCCTCCCAAATACCATAAAGACTTCATAAACGACTTTTCCGATTTTCTGGCTGAAATCATGCCGAAGTATGACAGAGTTTTAATTGTTGGAGATTTTAATATCCATATCTGTTGTCCCTCCAAGCCATTGGTTAAAGACTTCTTAAATCTCACGGAGTGGTTTAACCTGATGCAGTTTGTGGCTAGCTCTACACATGAGCACGGACACACATTAGACCTGGTTTTATCGTGTGGTCTACCTGTTAACAATATTAATGTTTGTGATGCTACTTTTTCTGACCACATGCCTGTGTTATTCAAGATTTCTTGTTTCTGTAGTCCTAAACCATGTGCTCCTGCTCGTCGCTGTCACTCATTTAACTCTTTAACTGCAGAACGGTTTACTGATGGAATTTTCCAAAGAAACATGCGAAAACTTTTTGCAGTTTTGTTAATGACAAGATTGTGACTGTTAGAGCCAATATTGTTCACCCTTCTGCTGATATGTCTTCTTTCTCTGTGTGCTCCTTTGTTTTTAATCAGTTTGAGCCATTGTCTCTTGCTTGTTTAAAAGACATAATTGACCAAATGAATCCATCTGTTTGTCCCACAGACATTATTTCCCCAGATTTCCTAAAAAAGGTTTTTGAAACCCTTGGCCCTAAAATACTAATGATTGTAAATAGTAGTCTCATTCATTTTAAACACGCAATAGTGGAACCACTGATGAAAAAACCCAACCTGGATTCATCTGTTCTTACTAATTTTAGACCAATTTCGAAACTCCCATTTCTTTCCAAAAATTGGAAAAAGTTGTTTTTAAACAATTACTGTCCTTTCTAGACTTGCATGGTTTGCAAGAAATGTATCAATCTGGTTTTAAATCACTTCACAGAACAGAATTAGCCCTGTTAAAAGTTTATAATGATTTATTATTGGCCACTGACACAGGTAACTATGATGTTAGATCTTACTGCTGCTTTTGACACCATAGATCACAATATACTGATCTCTCATCTTGAGCATTGTGTTGGTATAAAGGGTGCCGCGTTACAATGGTTTAGATCTTATCTGGGTGAAAGAACTTTCTCGGTACGTCTTGGGGAATTTGTGTCTTCTACTGCATCTCTTGTATGTGGAGTCCCTCAGGGTTCCATTCTTGGACCCATTTTATTTTCTTTTTATATATTACCTTGAGGGTCCATATTTAGGAAACATGGCATCTCGTTTCAATGTTATGCAGAACGCTCGCAACTCTATCTGCTTTGAAACGAAACAATGCAAACTCTATAGCACCTTTGTTGAGATGTCTTGAGGATATTAAAGCCTGGATGGCCTCCAATTTCTTAAAGTTCAATGAAGATAAAACTGAAATCATTTTGTTTCGACCCTGGTGGTACCATTAATACCCCTGATGTAGATCTTGGCGACTTAAAGTCATATGTGGAGCCCGTTGTAAAAAACCTAGGTGTTTTAATGGACGGTCACTTTAAACTAGATAAACAGATTAATTTGGTAGTTAAAAGCGTGTTTTTATCAGTTAAGGCAATTATCTAAAGTCAAGTCATTTGTATCTTTTACTGATTTTGAGAGGGTCATTCATGCTTTTATATCATCCCGCCTGGACTACTGTAATAGTCTCTATGTAGGCATTGGTGAGGCATCTCTAACACGTTTGCAGACGGTACAAAACGCGGCTGCACGTTTATTAACAGGAACACGCAAACGAGACCACATTACACCTTTATTAGTTTCCCTTCACTGGTTGCCAGTTCGTTTTAGAATTGATTTCAAGATTTTACTTTTAGTTTTTAAATCATTAAATAACACTGCTCCTTTTAGTCTCCCCCAATGCAGGATTAAAGAGCAGAGGTGACCATGCCTTTGCAGTAGCGGCCCCGAAACTCTGGAATAATTTACCTTTGTACATTAGGCAGGCACCTTCTCTTGCTGTTTTTAAATTACATTTAAAAACATATTTGTATAGTACAGCATATAACACAGTATGAGAGTTACCTGTTAGGAGTTCTTTTAAGTGTGTTATAAATCATTATTGTATTTATTGCATATTTTATTGTTTATGCTTTTTAGTTCTACTGTTTATTTAATATTGTATGTACAGCACTTTGGTGAACACCTGCTGTTTTAAAAAGGTGCTCTATGAATAAACTTTGATTTGATGCATTGCTAGTACCTACATAGATCTATCTTGGTGTAAACGGGCCTTAAATAAAAAGTTTTATATTGCAATGTTCATAAATCATTTGAAGTGTACATATTTGTCTCTTTGTTTCAAAATCTTTGCTCAGAGATTCATCTCTGACCTGGTTGGTTTGGTTCATGACTCTGGTTCACAATGAGAACTTTCTGTTGATTTATTTATTTATTTTAATGCTTACGGAGAAGACAATATAATACTTCTTCAACCAAGCCGGGTATGGAAAAGGTGTCTGGTCACTGTTGCTCTATTCTATGCTAGTCCTAATATTCAGGCAACTCAATATATATCACAGAGAAACGTCCTAACAACATTGCATGCCGTCCTCGAGCAATAAAACAAAAAGAAGCGCCTCTCTGAAACGCAAAACACTCTGAAAAATACCAGAAACACGCTCAAAGCAAGCACGCGCGCTCGCGCACACACACACACACACACACACACACACACACACACACAGATGAGTTGGCACGTGCGAGCGGCAGCGCGGTTACCCTGGAGACGATAGAGACAGGAACATGCCGGCACTGGACCTGATTAACATTCAGCTTATGAACGCTAATGAAGAGCACGCTCGTGCACGCATCACGCCCGAAACAGCCTCCAACAGCACGGAAATATAATGATTGAATAAGATGATAGCGCTGCGTTAATCACATCATGATGTCTCAGTACATTAGATACAATTAATTTCTGAGAAGGCTTATGTATTGTAAATACAAAGGAAAATATTATTTTATATTTATTGTTTTAAATGAGCTTTCACTACCTTCCTTTGGTTACTTCTGATTTCTCAAGCAACCTTCATACTTCTGTCTGAGTGCGCAACAGGATTTTAGCGAGTTTAATGATTAACTTGTGTATTTATACCTAGGTACACCGAAATTGTCATATTTATTATTTATGTTAACATTATTATATTATTAAAATAATAGGCTATATTTATTTTAAAAGATTTTTCCCCCCTAGGGGAAATCTTAATATATAAAATGTAGTAGCTAAAAAATGTCCAATGCCTAATATCATTTAATTAGAATAAAACATGCCTTATAATCAAAGTCTTACAAAGTTTACATACTGATTATTCACCTCATAAATTCTGTCAAATATAATTACTGTACGTCTCATAGGAATGGCATGGAGATTTCTGTGAACAGTGTGATTGGCAGTAAAATGTGCTCATAAAAATAATTAAAAATGAATAGATTTCATCACCCTGACATGACGTGTGACACTGAAAAGTGTTTTTATCTGGCATTTTCTCTTGTATGCAGGTTGTTCTTGTGCTCAGCAAATGCAACTCCTGGAAGTAAAAAATAGACACTTTCACTCTTTTTAAGACCAAGGACAGTGAGAATACTGAGAAAACTGGATTGTTTTTTTTTTCACTCGGCTCACTTTTTGGTCAAGATCCTTCACCTACTTTTAAAAGCCTCTTCAACAACCTCTTTAACGCAGGACACGGAGGAACTGTGCTCTCTTGTCTCCTTTGGGCTCGAGTCTTCAGTCTATCAGTCCATCTGACGGTCGATTGTGCTTCCTGTGGCTGCATCCTGCACTGAATAATGCATGTGAGCGTTAAGAGACCCGGATGACGCTTGTGTCCCACTGACACATCTGATCACATCACTCGTCCACAGCATCTTAAATCTCATTATTCCCACCATGAGAAGGTTTGGTTACTGATGTTCTTGTGCTGATGTTGTGAAGGTTTCTTCACAGTTGGCTTTGCCTTTAGTTTGTGTCTCTATTTGAAATGTGTTCTTGGCGCTTGTGTTGTGACTGAAGCGTAGAGGCATTCGAATGGTTTGCCAGCTTTCATTTATCAACGTCATTTTTATTGTGTCTGTTTTCTTCAGTAGTCTGGCTCTAGATTCACAGCTCCTCCTCCAAATGTAGTCTCTTTTCTCTCTCCAGACATTTAGTAAATGAAGCACAGCAGAGCCATCTCATGATGTTCACTGCGCCATCTACTGGACAATCAGTGTCAGTGCATGCACTTTATCTACATTGTAGTTCAGCAAGGCTCAACCAGGGGTATGGAAGCTCATCTCTGGGAAAAAAGTTCAAATTGTGAGATATAAACTCATCAGAATTACAATATGTAAATTCATAATTCTGAGAAAATAGTCAGAATTACGATATGTAAACTTTTAATTGAGAAGGAAAAAGTAAGATTTGCGAGATATGAATTCTGAGAAAAAAAGTCAGAATTGTGCATTTAAACTCAGGATTACAAAAAAAAAAAAAAAAAAAAAAAAGAGTTGCAAGTTGTAAAAGAAATCTTATATCTCTTAAAATTGCATTTATTTAAAACAAGTCAAAAGACATTTTAAAATAAGCTAAAGTGGCTAAAAATCTGCTAAAACTGGCTAAAGGTTTTTGTCTTTGAAAAAACAGAATTCCGAGAGTCTTTGAAAACCTGCATGCATGAGGAGGTCTTAAAATGCCACTGGAAATTTTATAATTGAAGTCCTTTTTTTCTAGCTATGCCAAGCTCTGAAACATGCATTACACTGTTCCTTTGGAAGGGGTTGCTCATAATGTGTTAAAGTCCACTCCAAATTGTGAAAATGAAATAAATATATATTTTATATATATATATATATATATATATATATATATATATATATATATATTAGTTACCATCATGTTGTTCCAAACCTGTCTGACCTTCATTCTTCAGAGGAACACAAAGAGAGAAATTGTGGAAAATGCTCTGCATTTTTAAGATTATCACTATTATTGTATTACTATTTTTGTTTAGATAAATATTGTTTATTATTAATATACCATTACATTTCAGGAAATTAAAAAATTCTAACAGCTGAAGAATAGAGGGCTTAGAAAAACCTTCAGTGATTCAGTCGAGAAAACAAAGAGAGAATGTCTGATGTTGATATTCACAGAATGTCATCTGTATTTATCTGTATTCTGAGTGTGTGTGTGTGTGTGTGTATTTATCACACACAGTCACACACACACACGCTCGCTCGTGTGGAGAAACATCTGAAACAAAGCACTGACTGGAGAAGAAAGAGTGACATCATCATCCATGTGACGCTCCTCTGCCAACAAAGCACTAATATTCTAACGTGCACATTAAACATAAGAAATATATAATATACTGTAGACAAAGAATATTCTCTAAAAACGAGATAAAAGAATACAATTATAAAATACACAGTATGAATGCATATGAATGGAATAAAAATAATCAGGCAAATCTCATGAAATCAGTCAAGAAAATGTGCAGGTCTCATTTCTAAATGAATGAGAAACAAGAAATATTTTTGCATATAAGAAAACTAACTGCATTTTTTTTGCAGTATTTTTATTATAAATTAAAATTAATATTTGTTTAATTGTGACATTATTTTGATGACAAACACATTTTCTGTCAAATTATTTATATGTCGGGAAATTATTATACTCTGAATCTGCATCTTAAATGTAAGCAGATTTAAAATGAAAAATAACTTTTACTGTAATACAGTAGTATTAATTACAATTAAAATATTTAATTGTCATGAAAATAATCTCATAAAGCAAAACTTTATAACGGTCCTAAAAAGGCTTACTTTTCTTTAAGCAAAATATAATTAATTTCCTGCCTTCGATTTTAGGGTTAAATGTTGCCGGAAAATGTGCAGATCGTATAGCAACCTAAAATAAATCAGAAACAAATAATATTGCTTTGCATATAAGAAAACAAACCCTGGTTTTGTTGCATTGTGACATTATTTTTATGAAAAAACTTTTTTTCTCAAAGTGTTTATATGTCATGTATTTGTTGAATCTGCATTTTAAATTTATGCAGATTTAAACTAAAAAATAATTCCAGTAGCTTTTACTGTACTACAGTAATATGAATTAGATGATAAACACAAAAAATACATTTTAACTGTCATGAAAATAATCTCATAAAGCAAAACATAATATGTTGCTAAAACAGAATTCATTTTCTTTAAGCAATTTTTTAATTAATAAATAAATAAATTATTATTATTATTATTATTTTCAATTTTAGGATGAAATGTGACCTGGACATTTTGTTGTGAGATTCACCAAAGCATCTGAAATATAATGCTGGAAAAGTGTGTTTTCATTTGTGTTTGTGTGCTGTAACTCACTAAATCTCAACCTCAATGTGGAGGTCATATTTTAACCCAATGCTAAACATCATAATAGTAATAAAAAAGGCTTTGTTTTCTTTAAGCAAAATATAATTTCTCAATTTTTGTTTAGGTGAAATGTCACCTGCACATTTGGTTTTGAGATTCACCTGAAATATAATGTTGTTTTTCTGTTATTTTGTGTGTTGTAACTCCTACACGCCTCTAGAGGGCACAGTTCCCTTTAGCTGGTCTAGTGCATCAAGTCCTGATCACAAAGCCAAGATTTTCATGAATATGCAAAACACATTCAGCTCATTAATTCTCATTGCATCTCATTGCTAGTTTTACTTGATCTTAGTGCTGCGTTCGACACCATAGATCACAACATACTCATAGATAGATTACAAAACTATACAGGTATCCAAGGGCAGGCTTTAAGATGGTTTAGATCCTACCTGTCCGATCGCTACCACTTTGTTTATCTAAATGGGGAGTCATCTCATTTATCACCAGTAAAATATGGAGTGCCACAAGGATCTGTCCTAGGTCCTCTGCTATTTTCAATATACATGTTGCCCCTTGGTAATACCATTAGAAAATAGGGATTAGTTTCCACTGTTATGCTGATGATACTCAACTATATATCTCAACAAGACCAGGTGAAACTTCAAAATTATCTAAGCTAACAGAGTGTGTTAAAAATGTAAAAGATTGGATGACCAATAATTTTCTCCTATTAAATTCAGATAAGACAGAGATATTACTTATTGGACCAGAAAACATTACACAGAATCTCGTAGATTACAATTTGCAACTAGACGGATGTACTGTTACTTCCTCTACTGTCAAAAATCTGGGTGTTATATTAGACAGTAACTTGTCTTTTGAAAATCATATTTCCCATGTTACAAAAACAGCATTCTTCCATCTTAAAACATTGCCAAGCTACGAAACATGTTACCTGTTCCTGATGCAGAAAAGCTAGTTCATGCATTCATGACCTCTAGACTGGACTATTGTAATGCACTGCTAGGTGGTTGTCCTGCATCCTCAATAAACAAGCTACAGGTAGTCCAAAATGCAGCGGCTAGAGTCCTTACCAGGTCAAGAAAATATGATCATATTACCCCAATACTACAGTCTCTGCACTGGCTACCTATTAATTTCCGTATCAGTTACAAAATATTATTACTTACTTATAAGGCCCTTAATGGCTTAGCTCCTGCGTACCTAACTAGTCTTCTACCACGCTACAACCCATCACGCTCCCTAAGGTCACAAAACGCTGGACTTTTGATAGTACCTAGGATAGCAAAGTCCACTAAAGGAGGTAGAGCTTTTTCGCATTTGGCTTCCAAACTCTGGAATAGCCTTCCTGATAATGTTCGGGGTTCAGACACACTTCCTCTGTTTAAATCTAGATTAAAAACACACCTCTTTGGCCAAGCATTCAAATAATGCATCTCTTAATTTTTGGACTGCAGTTATATCTGATAAAATGTGCATTATTATTCTTTAGCTTGGGTTAAACTAATTAATTTTACTTGGCTGGAACAGCAGCTACGCTAATTATGTTTCTATTTGTTTCTCTGCTTTGCCACGGGATTTACACAAGCTCCAGTCTGGATCCAGAACACCTGAGAAGAGATGATGCCAACCCCTCAGAGGACCTCAGATGATGCTAACCCAGAGACAACATACAGAACTACCACATTTTGCTCTAAGTTTGATTGCATAATTGCTGTTAATAGTGTTAATCGTCTGTTTGTTTACGTCTTTTATTGATTTTTCTGAACATTTCTGCCGTATACACATAAACTGACAGTCACCACTGATAAGCTACTACTAAATATTGTAGAAACTTAATTTTCTGTAAAGTTGCTTTGCAATGATTTGTATCGTAAAAAGCGCTATACAAATAAACTTGAATTGAATCATTAATCATAACGCGTTTAAATACTGCATGCTGAGATCAGCTCTATCAGTGCAGCTACAACAGCTTTACCTGTAAACAAACAACCAAACAAACTAAGAAGTGTCCGTTCCTTCCTCTCCCATGTGCCAGAAAAACAAAGCTTTACCCAGAATCCCCTTCACAAACCCAGTCCGTCTAGCTGAAGCAGCAGAAGAGCGAGCACGTTGACGGCTCTGGGCTGTGGAAGTTTCCCGAGGTCGGTGTGTCGGTACACTTGGAGATGAACCGGTGCAGTTCAGACACCTGCGGCACGTCCTGGGTTTGTTGCTGAACACAAAACACACACGTACAGAGAGAAAACCCATCAAAACCAGCAACATTTACATATCTGACAGGCTTGTTTCCACCACAAAATAAAAAAATAAGAAAGGTAATTGAGACTTTATCTCACAATTCAGACTTCTCAGAATTGCAAGATATAAACTATTCTGAGTTTACATTTCAGCTTCTCTCGTAATATTGACTTTTTTTTTCAGAATTATGAGTTTATACCTCGCAATTGTTTTATTTTTTGATTTTTTGATTCCGCTACGGAATAAAAACTAAACAAAGTAATTGTGACAATTCTAACTTTTCTCACAATTGCACATTTATGTCTCAGAATTCAGACTTTTCTTCTCAGAAAATTTGAAACTCGCAATTTTGAGTTTATTTCTGGCAAAAAAAAAAAAAAAAGTCAGAATTGCAAAATATAAACAATTCCAAGTTTACATCTCACTGTTTATATCTTGCAATTCTGATTTTTTTTCTTAGAATTATGAGTTGACATTTCAACATTTTGAATTTTTTTCCACAGAATTCTGAGTTAAAATCTCAAAATTCTGACTTCTTTTTTTTGTGCAAAATCTGACTTAACATCTCACGATTCATTTTTTCCACTGAATTCAGAGCTTACATCTAAGTTATTAAAAAAGTTAATTGTAACTTTTTATCTCACAGTTCTTACTTTTTTCTTGCAATTGCGAGTTTATATCTCAATCTTTTCTTAGAATTGTGAGTTATTATCTCACAATGTTTATATTTTCTCTCCCTCAGAGTTTGTATCTTGCATACACTGTTTTTCTCTCAAAAGTGTTTTATTTCAATGAATGTAAAAGTTTTGCTCTGGACTCACAGTGATGCTGTCGTAGGCTCCGGTGATGAGCGCGATGAAGAGCGACAGCACCATGTAGACGAAGGGTGAGATGAAGCTGTACAGATAGAGCTGGCTGAACACCCACACCAGCGTCCCGCTCTCCTCCACCTCCGAGAACGTGGCAAACATGTCGTCTCCATTAATGAGAGAAAACAGACACTCTGACACCGTAGAGAGAGAGCGGAACTGAGAGAGAGACAGAGATCAGAAGACATGGACATGTCAGCATATGGCTAGTAAAGAAACGCTTCGGACTGTAGCCTGGTTATTTGTGTCCTGTGCTGGCAAAATGAGTGTGAATTCACACCGGCTAATTTTGAGCTACAGGCGAAAAAAAAGTGAAAAAAAAAAAAAACAATTAGATTTTGATGTTGTTGATTTTGAGGTTTTCAAAATCTAGTGACCCAATTTTAGATGTTTAATTACCTTTATTTGTATGTTTTCTGAGAGCAGTACCTTTTCTCCGCTGGTTTCTCATGCTGACTGTCAACATAAAGGCGCTTCTGACTGCTTTTTTTTGCATCTGTTCTTATTCATAATAAAGATACAAAAAAATAGCTATATTGAGATTATTAATATAGTTATTATTATTAAGAAAAGAACTGGAGTAAAAGATGCAACATTGCTCTGTGATTTTGCTTTGAAAACTTCAGAAAACTTTAACTCAGTTTTTCTAAATTGACTGTGCTGACTTCATTGACATCAAACAGGTGTTGCTCAGTAATTTTTTGTCCGATTCCAACAAATCGTACATCCCCCTGAAGGTATTTTAATGGAGAATGTGAACATAAAATAACTCATTATTGTAAATTTGCTCAGTGTGACTCATTTTGCCAGCACAGGTCACATATTCTGAAGTATATCATACTTTAGCGTGGTGATATACTGAAGTACGTCATTCTTTAGCTTGGTGATATACTGAAGTACATCATACTTTAGCCTGGTGATATACTGAAGTACATCGTACTTTAGCGTGGTGATATACTGAAGTACGTCATTCTTTAGCGTGGTGATATACTGAAGTACATCGTACTTTAGCCTGGTGATATACTGAAGTACGTCATTCTTTAGCATGGTGATATACTGAAGTACATCATACTTTAGCGTGGTGATATACTGAAGTACATCATACTTTAGCGTGGTGATATACTGAAGTACATCATACTTTAGCGTGGTGATATACTGAAGTACATCATTCTTTAGCGTGGTGATATACTGAAGTACATCATTCTTTAGCGTGGTGATATACTGAAGTACATCATACTTTAGCCTGGTGATATACTGAAGTACGTCATTCTTTAGCATGGTGATATACTGAAGTACATCATACTTTAGCGTGGTGATATACTGAAGTACATCATACTTTAGCGTGGTGATATACTGAAGTACGTCATTCTTTAGCGTGGTGATATACTGAAGTACGTCATTCTTTAGCGTGGTGATATACTGAAGTACATCATACTTTAGCCTGGTGATATACTGAAGTACGTCATTCTTTAGCGTGGTGATATACTGAAGTACATCATACTTTAGCCTGGTGATATACTGAAGTACGTCATTCTTTAGCGTGGTGATATACTGAAGTACATCATACTTTAGCGTGGTGATATACTGAAGTACGTCATTCTTTAGCGTGGTGATATACTGAAGTACATCGTACTTTAGCGTGGTAATATACTGAAGTACGTCATTCTTTAGCGTGGTGATATACTGAAGTACGTCATTCTTTAGCGTGGTGATATACTGAAGTACATCATACTTTAGCCTGGTGATATACTGAAGTACGTCATTCTTTAGCGTGGTGATATACTGAAGTACATCATACTTTAGCGTGGTGATATACTGAAGTACGTCATTCTTTAGCGTGGTGATATACTGAAGTACATCGTACTTTAGCGTGGTGATATACTGAAGTACATCGTACTTTAGCCTGGTGATATACTGAAGTACGTCATTCTTTAGCGTGGTGATATACTGAAGTACATCGTACTTTAGCGTGGTGATATACTGAAGTACATCGTACTTTAGCGTGGTGATATACTGAAGTACGTCATTCTTTAGCGTGGTGATATACTGAAGTACATCGTACTTTAGCGTGGTGATATACTGAAGTACGTCATTCTTTAGCGTGGTGATATACTGAAGTACGTCATTCTTTAGCGTGGTGATATACTGAAGTACATCGTATTTTAGCGTGGTGATATACTGAAGTACGTCATTCTTTAGCGTGGTGATATACTGAAGTACATCGTACTTTAGCGTGGTGATATACTGAAGTACATCGTACTTTAGCGTGGTGATATACTGAAGTACGTCATTCTTTAGCCTGGTGATATACTGAAGTACGTCATTCTTTAGCGTGGTGATATACTGAAGTACATCGTACTTTAGCGTGGTGATATACTGAAGTACGTCATTCTTTAGCGTGGTGATATACTGAAGTACATCATACTTTAGCCTGGTGATATACTGAAGTACGTCATTCTTTAGCCTGGTGATATACTGAAGTACGTCATACTTTAGCCTGGTGATATACTGAAGTACGTCATTCTTTAGCCTGGTGATATACTGAAGTACGTCATTCTTTAGCGTGGTGATATACTGAAGTACATCGTACTTTAGCGTGGTGATATAATGAAGTACATCGTACTTTAGCGTGGTGATATACTGAAGTACATCGTACTTTAGCGTGGTGATATAATGAAGTACATCGTACTTTAGCGTGGTGATATACTGAAGTACATCGTACTTTAGCGTGGTGATATACTGAAGTACATCGTACTTTAGCGTGGTGATATACTGAAGTACATCGTACTTTAGCATGGTGATATACTGAAGTACATCGTACTTTAGCGTGGTGATATAATGAAGTACATCGTACTTTAGCGTGGTGATATACTGAAGCACATCGTACTTTAGCGTGGTGATATACTGAAGTATATCATACTTTAGCGTGGTGATATAATGAAGTATATCATACTTTAGTGTGGTAGGGTCCCAGGACAATCCAGCCACAGAAACAGTAGCCCATGTAAATGGCGGCAGCACAGCAGCAATACCGGATCACGTTTGGAATTGAGGCTCGTAGAGTCACGATTAGAATCTGAGAGCAAAACAGATGATTCACATCATATCTTTTGTCTTTGTCATATCACATCATGTCTTTGTAATATTCGCAGTCATATTTGTTAGAAAAAAAGAAACAAAAACTTAAGAAAGAGGAAATATGAATCTCACAAAGCCTGTCAAAAAATGTATTTCAAGACAAAATCAGAAGAAAAAAATGTTTTGATTGATTGATTCATTCACTCACTCATTCAAAGAAAATTAAGCCTATTTTTAGGACCACTGGAAACCAAGTGTTCAAGGTGTTTTTACATCACCAATTAAATTACATAACCCCCCCACCCCTTAAATAGTAAAGTTTTTTTTTTTAATTTAAATAACAAGATTAAATAAATACATAGTTTGTAAAGTTTGTTGACTACAATTCCAGGTAACATAATTTGTATTTGTTGTGCTGAATTTAATTTATGCCGATTTGCATAAAAATAAAAATAATACAGCAGAAAAATGACTGTATTTCAGTATAAAAGTCATCAACAAGAACTACAAAAAGCAAAACATTCGGACAGATTACAGTAACTAGAATGCTTTGTTTTTGTACTGCAAGGTGAATTTGGTGATTTATTAAAGTTAACTAAAACTACAACCATAAACAATTTTGAATATTTCAAAATTAAATTAAACAGAAAAAAACAGCTTTTTGCCAAAGAAACATTTCTCATTTTTATTTAGTAACTTTGTACTAAAATAACTAAATCAAAACTGAAATAAAAAGCGAAAAAAATAATTTTACAAAACATTATTACTAAAACGACAACAGACAATATGATAATAAAAACTTTAATAGCATCTCAAAGTTACTAAAATAACACTGATTTAAATTCACCTGTCATTACAATTTAAATCTTAATAGGCTTAATTTTCTTTATACAAAACATATAAAATATCTTCCTCTCAGTTTTGGGGTGAAATGTGACATGTGAAATGGAATTAAATGTTCACACAAAATAAACAACAATTTTAGAGGAATAACCAATTATGGCTCACGTTGTATTTCTGAAAGAAGCTGAAGTATCGTATCACACCGACCCACACCAGCAGAGTGGAGGTTCCCATCAAAATACTGCAGACGTCATACGACGACACCAACACAAGCACCAATCAGCTCACAGCATTTCTCAAGCGCAGCGAGAGCCTCAGCACTCCAGGGTAAGTGTGTGTGTGTGTGTTTGTGTGTGTGTGTGCATCACCTTGGTCTCGATGGCGATCTTGATGAAGGAGGCGATGATGGTGAGAATGTCGCTGATGATGAGCAGCAGATACCAGCCGTTGATGAACTCCAGACGCTCGCCCAAACTCAGCGACCGGCCCAGAGACCGACGGACATAACACACAAACTCCTGCCAACATAGACGAATGCTGAATTCAAAACACAGATAGGGCCCTATGAAATCTTTATTCTTTTCCAAATTAAATTTTTTTCCCATTTTAATTTTACCGGATTATATATATTTTTCCTTTTTTTTTTTTTCTATTTTCCTGGTCTCCATTTTAATAGTTCAGTTGTAGTCATCAATAAGCAAATCATGAAATAATGAAACTTGTACAGTTAAAAAAAAAATTAAAAAGTTTATTTTTAGGGCACTATGAAATACATTTTATTTTTCCCAAATTCTATTCTTTCTTTTTTCCTGGACGTTTTAATAGTTAAATTCAATTTTAGTAATAAAATCATGAAACTTCTACAATTTAACAGTTAATAAAAAATAAAAAAAGAAAGATTTACAGCCCTGTGAAATATGTATGATTCCATTTTATTTATTGTATTTTTTTTATTTTGACAAAATTCCGTTTTATAATAAAAAAATGTCTTCTCAATTTAATTTATAAAACAAATTATTAATTTATTACATTTATTATTATCTTTTACAATAATAGAGCCCTATGAAATGCACCCCACCCCAAATTTAACTGATCTTTGTTAATCTCTAAAAATATGATTAAAAGTGAAAGTGAAAGTCGTGACAACTGGGGGTTCAGTGCCTTGCTCAAGGGCACTTCAGTCATGGGTATTGAGGGTGGAAGAGAACACTGTTCATTCACTCCCTCCCACCTACAACTCCTGCCAGCACCGAGACTCGAACCTGTGACCTTCTGGTTACAAGTCCAACTCTCTAACCATTAGGCCACAGCTGCCCCCTAAAATGTGTAAAGTGTGATTATTACATAAAGAATAAAGTTGTAAACATTTAATCGCATCACAATATGGACTAGTGTCTGACAGAAATGTATTACTTTTACTTTACAGTAGAATGTGTGTCTCAATGTAACACTAATGCTAATAGTGCTAATAATTAGCGCTGTCAAATGATTAATTTGTGTTTATGTATATATAAATACACACACATACAGTATATATTTTGAAAATATATTTGAAAACACATTGATGTTCTCTTTTTCTGCAATATTTTGGATGAACTACGCAGCAGCGCTGCATCTAGTGGCTTCAAGAGGGCGCGAGCAGGCAATTTTTTGAGACCGCGCAGACGGTGTGCATACAACAGCGCGTGCGTGAGGTGAATGATGGGACAGAAGTGGTACTGCTTGTCAAACTCGTTCGCTTTTGAAAGCTGTGTGGACGCGGCTGTGCACGAGATGGAACGGAAAGCGGAATGTGAAGTATACTCAGACCTTATAAGGCAGCCTCCTTAACGCACACCTAAAATTCGAATGCAACATTTTTGCATTCGAATGTGGATTTTTATTCGAAATTCGATTTTTTTTTTTTTTACAGCCCTAATATATACATGCATGTGTGTGTATTTATATATACATAATAAATAAACACAGTACACATACATATATTATGTAAACAAAAACCTTTATTTTGGATGCAATTAATCGTGATTAATCATTTGACAGCACTAATTATTAGTATTATTAGCATTAGTGTTACATTGAGACACACACTCTACTGTAAAGTAAAAGTAATACATTTCTATCAGACACCAGTCCATATTGCAATGCGATTAAGTGTACAACCCCTACTCTTGATTTATTCATTCAAAATGTCCTAAATTCTGTAACATTCCAAGTTCCACAGTAAACTGCATGTTTGTGAGTGGATTCTGCAATTCCATCTGTGTTTTCTGCAATGTGGAAATCACAGGCCCTACTTACGTGCTGCAGGATGATTCCTCTGAGGATGGAGCGTCCACACAACACCAGAGACAGACCACAGACCACCGCCACCATCACATCGAACGGCACGCGCACATAACTGTCCGCTGGACACACACACACACACACACACACACACACACACACACACACACACACAGAGACACACACACACACAGAGATGGGTTCAGCTTCAGCAGGACCACAGACAGACAGACATGAGTGTCTCACCGTGTCCTGAAACACTGGGGTCTCTGCACTCTTTAATAGACCCCTCGTTGAGCAAACTCAGCTTCACTTTACCACTGTGAGCCTTATTATCAAACAGGATCTGAAACACAGGTGCCACATTCCTGAAAATCTCACTTCATAATATAATACACTGTTCCAAAGTTTGAGGTCAGCAAGATTTTTGAAAGAAGTGTTTCCTGCTCACCAAGGCTACATTTATTTGTTCAAAAACAAAACACAACTGTTTTCAACATTGATAATAATCAGAAAAGTTTCATATAAGAACGATTTCTGAAGGATCATGTGACACTGAAGACTGGGGTATGCTGAAAATACAGCTATGACTCACAGTAATAAATGACATTTTAACAGATATTTACACAGAAACAGCTATTTTAAATTAGAATAATATCTCAGAGTTGAACAAATCAATGCAGCCTTGTTGAGCAGAAGAGACTTCTTTCAAAATCATTCCAAATCGTAAAGATTCCAAACTTCTGAATGACAATATAATATAATTTCATGAAATGTTATTGGATTCTGTAAACCAGGGTTGGGAATCGTTAGAAATTTTCCGGTTCCGGTTCCGCCTAACGGTTCCGGTTCCATTAAAGTCATTAAACAACTATTAAAAAAAATAGTGGTAAGGAAAAATGCACAATACTCAAATACTGTTTATTACTTACTGTCAACTTAATTTAAAGGTTGTCAATGTCAAAATTCAACATATATATTACAGTATACAAATTTTCTGGTTCCGATTCCATTTAAATAAACTATTATTATGTTTTTTTACTATTTTACCTTCATTGAATGTAGTGTTGCTGGAAGGTAGTAAGTAATGTTGAGTAATGCAAGTCCATCAATCAGCATGTGCTTCAAAGTTGATGTTTTTTACACTATCAATAACATTTTGCTTTTCAAGCAGGAATAAGGTTTGCCAAATAGTCCCTTGAGGACTAAGACACTTGTTCATTTCCCTAAATTAATGAAATATAAACTGTTATATACTTATAACCTTTAAGCCCCTATTTTACAAATAATAATGCAATCAGGAGAAGCTGTGATGCAATGAGTGGTTTCCACATTTTTAAACATTTAAAATGCATGAAAATAAATATTTTCTATCACTTTGTTTATCACTCTTGAAATGACCTGTACACTAAATAATCTAACCCTCATACTTGCATAACAATAGCAGTTAAAGTCAGTATGTATATTAATGACAATATGGGACAAATATAATGTAATTTAGTGGCGGCAGTTGCTGCACGCTGCCAGTACATGTACAGTGAGACAAAACGATGTGCACAGTTATCAAAGGCACGAGTGCAGTACAGTCGTAGGAAACATGTGTTCGGCAGTTAAAGACATGACGCGGCGTGCGTGTCTGTGGAGTGTGCGTCATTAGAAAAAATGTGCTCAGTAATTAAAGAGGCAGGGTGACGTTTCTGTTATTTGGTTTGTGACATCCTTTACGGGAAACGCCGAATCATCGGAACACCAGCGCAAGGCTGCTCACAGCGCTTGGTCACGAGTTGCACCAGAACCGGTTTTGGAACCGAAACTTAGAAATTGCTCACGGTTCCGGTTCTTTTCAAAAAACCCTACTGTAAACTGAGTTTAGTGTGCAGTGAAATCTGCGTGTACAGTGATGGAGAAGGTGTAGCAGTCGGGAATCTCATTATTGATAATCGTCTGGATGTTTATCGCCTTCAGCTGGAACTGGATAGTCACATTAATCAACCTGAGGAGAGACAGAAAGACACTCAGAGAAGAACTCGAGCAACGTTTAGGGAAAAAAACGGCACATTTGCACAGATCCGCGATTGAGAACAGTTAACTGTGTGTGTTACTGAGCAAAAGTTACTTCAGCAACAAAATTAGCCCCAAAATTAAGCTAAACCTTCTTTCTGGGGATGATTTGAAGTTAAAAACAACTGATAAAAAAAGTAATTATCATATGTCATATGTAAACAATAGTGTTTAGTACATCCTCATTTAGATTTGTTATTATATTATATTGTTATTGTATTAACGTGTTTTTGTCTCACTTTTGGAAATTGAGGGTGAACTTCCTGTAGTGGTTTTGTGGTGGATTCGAGGGGTCTTGTGCTGGAATCACTCCAATACAGTCTAAACCAACCCACAAAAACAGAGACGTGCAAAGTGAAAGCTCTCTGATTGAAAGCGGCTCAATTATAATCACTGCTGATTCAAACGGACAGCAGCTTTGTGTTGCCAGGCAACAGTGGAATCAGAACACAGTTTCCATGGAATTTAGAATTTTTCAAACATCAGTTTCAGTTTGTTGAACAGAAAAACAAAACAAAACAAAACAAAAAAACTCCTGCTGTCTGTTCAGGAAACATCTGCTCTGAACCCTAGTGAGACGACTTCTTAGGGAGCATCTGTAGGAAACACTGCCAATCAGCACTATTCCAGCATATTTATTCTGCTCTCTTAGATGGATTGGCTTGATTACAGTTATTATAGATGATTATGAGGCAGCATCACATGTATCATTTGTGGAGAAGACACTCCCAGAATCTATTTAAATGAAGTCAGTTTAACTTAATCAAGATGGAGCACAAGTCTAGAGAAATGGTGATAAAAAGATATGCTAATGTCAGCATGAAACAGAAGTTTTGACCAACTTTATTACTGTATTGTTACGTATTTCAAACCAAAATGACTGTCCTCCATCGTTTAGTGACTGCAAAAAAAAAAAAATAATAATAAAATCTTAAGGCATAAACTCAATTAATTTTTATACATTTTAAAGACAATAACAAAATTAAGTGTTTATGCTTAAAACAACAAACACTGGTAAGAAAAATATAATAAATGTCAACAATAAATAAAATATTAATTATTAATTTAAATGATAAAATAAAAGTGGGGAAAAATGTTTCCTTTGAATTAAGTTTATTTTTCTTACTCCACTGACAGATTTTTTTATTTAGACATTTTTGTCAAGACAAAAATACTAAGCGAATCATTATTTGCAGTGAGCTAGATCTGAATGCAAATTTAATGCAATATGTTTTTGCCGATTTTAATAAATAAACCTATATTCCATCCAATAATGAAATGCATCAACCAAAATAGTTCAATATAATTAATAATGTATTATTTTTCCCAATATCTGTGTCTTGCATATTTACTTGCTCAGAGTTTTGTGTTGTAAGCCTGATAACATGCTAATGTCAAACCAAAGATGTGTAAACAGCAGACAGCATGACGACTCAATAGCTTTTAAAATCAGAGTTATTGATTTGTGTGATATACAAAAATGGATTTCCTGCCCACCAATGACGACATGAGGGTCGATGTCAGATGTGTCGTTAACCGGGTTGATGGTGCCCTTCCTGTAGTAGCGCTGGCACAGATAGAGGGCGCTGTCGTTCAGAGCCGAACCTCGAACATACGCGTACCTGCCGACCGACTTCTGCGGCAGAGCCAGATACTGACAGACAGACAGAAACACAGAGAGAGAGAGAGAGAGAGAGGTGAACTACTTCTGCAGTCTACACGGTGCTGGCTAGATTCCTTACAAATTGTAGTCCATTACGGATTACAAAATACATGACGAAAATCGTAGTTTGAAATGTATTCTATTAGATTAAGCATATTAGGTAATGTATTCTGACTATTTTTTGATTACTTTTAGATTACTTCTGACCCAACTCATGACAAAAATTTATTCCAGTCTTTAGCAACATCAATACTTTTAATATTTTTGTGGAAATCATGACGCATTTAATTTTTCAGGTTTCTTTTATGAACAGAAAGTTCAAAAGAACAGCATTTATCTGAAATAGAAATCTTTTGCAACATCATAAATGTCTTTACTGGCACTTCTGACCCATTTAATGGATCCTTGAAGAATAAAAGTATAAATATATATATATATATATATATATATATATAAATAAATGTGAATCTGCATGTCAGTACCTGCTCTTTGACGTACTGGATGTGATTATAGACATCTCTGTGTGTGGATGCACAGCGGCTCCTCCGAATCATCCACATAGTCTCTGAGGAACAGATGCTTGAAGGAGTCTGTGTTCTCCTCCTTAAACGCCTCCACCATCTGATTACTGAGACCGAACAACACCAGCTGACACAGACAGCGAGAGCCATTAATTCATGCAGAGGCCTGTGAAAAACATTCATTATGTGCATTTAAAGGTGCAGGTGTTTATATATTACAATGAGCGATACTGCAGTCATCTTGGACCAGCAAGTTTTCAGTTACTGATATCATTTAAATAACTAAACACAGGCATGTGATCAGCTAGAGACAAAAAAAGAAGGAAAATCTGACCACGCCCCAAGCCACACCCACAAGTCACATCCTCAGCACTCATTATTAAAAATATATATTTTAGCACATTAAAAGATACATCTTATATTGTAAAAATACATACTGTCCTGTAAAAAATAAAAAGCAGCATTTAATAATCATGAAAACAATATAATAATATATTATAATAAAGTACTATAATATATTATAGTAAAGTATATAGAATTATTATTATAATTAAAGTACCTGCTAAAAAAAATTTGGAAACATTACAATTATTAATGATTTTGAAATAACTATCTTCTGCTCATCAAGGCTGAATTTATTTGATCAAAATAAAGTATAAAAAAAACTGAAATATTGTGAAATATTATTACAAATACAATATAAGTTTTGAATTTTAATACATTATAAAATGTAATGTTATTCCTGTGAAGCAGAATAGCAGAATTTTCTTCCTCATTACTCCAGTTTTCAGTGTCACATGATCTTTTAGAAATCATTACAATTTATTTGACTCTCAAGAAACATTTCTGATTATTATCAATGTTGAAAACAATTTTGCTGCTTCATATTTTGTGTGGAAATAATGATGCACTTCTTTTCAGGATTTTTTGATAAATAGAAATTTTAATGAACAGCATTTATTTGCATTTATCTAATATATTAATTAAATTTGTTAATGCATTATTAAATAGAATTCACTTTAAATGTCTTCACTCACTTTTTTTCACTTTCATGCATGATGAATAAAATTATTAATTTCTCTCTCTTTTTTAAAATCTTATACAAATGTATGAGTGGTATCATTGTTTCCACAAAAATATATATTTTTTAATACTTTTTATTGTGGCATTTTTCATATTGCAATCATACATTTAACATATCAGAGTTGACACAATATTTTTCTCTTTTTTTTTCTTCTCTTTCCCCCTTCCCCCTCCCCTCTCCTTCCCCTTTCTTTCCTTTCCTTCCCCCTTCTCTCCCCTTTTCTACACCCAGTGAAAAAAAAACAAACAAACAAACAAAAAAACAACTAAGGAAAGGAAACATATACGCATACATACCCCCATACATATATATATATATATATACACATTCTTACACAGACGTATAGCACATATACACCTATATATACATAAGTACTAACTTATATACATTCATATGCATACATACATATATCCATATATACTTGTTAACAAACATACATACACATATCCATATGGCTGCATCATATATCACAGAGATATTACTTCCGTACCTCCTCTAATTGTAGTCCCAATCCATGCTTGATTTTTGTTTTTTATTCACAAAAATATTAAGCAGCAAAACAGTTTTTAACATTGCTAATAATGAGAAATGTTTCTTGAGCAGCAAATTAGCATATGTGTGTGAATGATTTCTGAAGGATTATGTGACACTGAAACTTCTTTTTGTAAACAACAACAGATTTACAGACGTTTATAATGATGAATGTTGCATTCCCAAATGCAAATTAAATATTTAAATATTAAATATTTATACGGAAAAATCTCATTCCTGTAAACGGTAACATAGTGTCAAAAATGTCAATAAATGACTCTGAAACAGGGGTCGACCGATTATCGGCCTGGCCGAGATTACGCTTTTTATGGTTATCGGTATCTGTCATTTTCAAAACCTATTTGCCAATAAAATAATTTAAAAGCATTTAAAGAAAGTTTTTGTAAGAGCCGTTGTTATTCGTAATTTGGACATTAATTTTCATTTTTACACCAGACATACATATCGGTTAAGAATATCTGTTATCGCTCTAGTTGATGTGTAATAATAATCGGTATCATCTCTGAAAAACACATATCGGTCGACCACTACTCTGAAAGCCTCTTTCACTGTTTGAAAGCAATCAAGTATTAACATATCAGGGTTTTACAGTAATAAAGCACAAATTTAGAGGGGCATGTCACTTTGGATGAGTGCCAAATGAGGAATAATGTAATAAAAATCATGGCTGATGGTGTAGCCGGGAGGCTGATATCAGAGGTTTAATGCACCTGTACAGTGACTATGATGATCTTAAGCAGCTGAAGGGCCAGTTTGAAGGGTTTGCGGCCTTTAGCGTGGTATTTATCACACGGGCTCATGAAGAAGTACTTCAGCTTTCTCCTCAGGGCATGCTCATGTCCAGGGTGGGAGGGCTGCCGTGACACCCGCCGTTCAGGTCGCCGGAGCCGTATCCCACCACGGGGGTCTCTGAAGAGACACATACGGATCAACAAGGAGGGACAATCAGTGGTTAAACATCTGGGCTGGAGGATTTAATCCTATCGGTTACAACTTGACTCATTGCACTATTAACAGTTAATATATGTACTTTTACTATGGTATTTTGACAAACTATTGTTACCATGCAGATATAATTAAAAATGTATGTTGTCAAACAATTAATCGCGATTAATCACATCCAAAATAAAAGTTTTGTTTACATAATATATGTGTGTGTTTTGTTTATATTTATTATTTATATATAAATCCACAAACATACATGTATATATTTTTTTTTAAATATTTACATGTGTGTATACATATATATATATATATATATATATATATATATATATATATATTCATATAATTAACATTATATATAAAAACTAATATTTTATATATAAACAAAACATATTTTTCTTAAATATATACATGCACGTGTGTGTATTTACAGTATATATACATAATAAACACAGTACACACACACACACACACATATATATTATATAAACAAAAACTTTTATTTTGGATGCGATTAATCGCTGCAGCACTAAAAATATTTATAGGATAAGTGCTAATCTAGAATAATAAAATATATTTTTAATTAGAGGATTTACATGGATCTTTCTTGTCTATCAGTATTACCTATGATATTATTAATCATTATTATTATAACCATGTGATGCTATGACTGAACAGGTTTATTCAATGTCAAGGATATTAAATGTTTGGATTATAAATAAACCTGCTGCTTGATCCTGACAATCAGGCTAGTTATTAACCGGATAATTCAACCTCACACATAAACATTTAAAAATACACACATCAGTTTCAGTCATGATTACTAATATAATATCAAACCTGTGGCGCCTTGAGCTGAAGCTCTGGAGAAAGAGCTCGCCATATTACGACCATCGATGAGCAAAAGCAGATATTGGTAGATAAATCACGACAATATGATCGCTGGGTTTATGAAATAATAACGGACGCGGATGAGGCGCATCACTGCAGTCTGAGCACGAGCAGAAAACAACACAAACGTCATACACTCTGAGCACAAGCGCTGTCAAAATAAAAGTCCCGCAGCGAGACATGCGTGAGGTCCTTGCAAGCACACAGCATGCATCATGCTGTATGCATATGGAAATTGCACATAAAAAATCGCCATGTGTCTTTATTACAATAGAAATTTACTATAAAATCGTCACATTTTATTTTGAAAGCAGTGTAAATGTTAGTGTAATCTGTTACAGTTACTGATAAAAAATGTGTAATTAAATTACAGTTACTTATGAAAATATTAACGATTACAAAGGGGGTTAGATTTGAATATTTTCACACACGTAGTGATTTGATTGATTTCTTTCCCAAATTGCAGCAATGTTTTAGGAAACAGATAGTGTCTTACTTAGGACATATGCTTATTCGATAACTGTTTTATTTAACATTTGGATGTATGTATATGCTTTATTTTTAAAGATTAACTTTCATTTTTCTTTCCAAAGCATTGTTAGATGCCAGTGTTTCCTGTCATAGCTATGCAGAGTCTGATTTTGTGGTGGCTGCACTTTAAAATTAAATTATTATAATCTTAATTCAAGTGATAAAGGATTTTGAAAGTCTGACAGTAATCAGTGTTGAGTGGTTTAAAATGATTTACAGTTGAAAATATTTGTTAGAAATTTAGAAAAGTAATCAAAAAGTAATCAAATGTAATCAGAAACATTACTTTAATAAGTAATTGAAATAGTAAACAGGGTAACTTCTCATCTGTAACCTATTACATTTCCAAAGTAACTTTCCCAAAACTGTCCATAATGAACTTGTGTTGAGATTTCACTGGTTGATTTTCAACACAGATTCCTCTCTGAGCCCTTTTGTTGTATACAGTTACACAGATTGTCAAGATTTATGAAAAACCAAACATGATATTGCTCATTTTATGAGTCTAGAAAAAAAAAAGATATATATATATGGGGAATGTTCCATGAGTCATGTTTAAATGCTTTTGTGCTGAAGTTTGGAGAATTTTATTAAAAACCATATAACTTTGAACAAACATTCTAACATTCTAATAACATTAGGCAAGGCAAGTTTATTTATATAGCACATTTCGTATACAGTGGTAATTTAAAATGCTTTACATAAAAGAAAGTAAAATAAAAATTTAAAAAATCACAGAAATAAAACAAGGAATTTTTAAAAAAAAACTTTGAAAATGATTTAAAAATTGATTTAAAATGAATTTAAGACACATTAATATACACATAAAATACAATGCAATCAGTTCAGACATCACACAGTGCTCATTCAATAAATGCACAGCTAAACAGATGAGTTTTGAGTCCGCATTTAAATGTGACTAATGTTTTAGCACATCTGATCTCTTCTGGAAGCTGATTCCAACTGCGAGCGGCATAATAACTAAAAGCAGATTCTCCTAGTTTTGTGTGAACCCTTGGTATTTCTAACTGACTCGAGCCTAATGATCTGAGTGGTCTGTTAGGTTTATATTCAGTGAGCATATCTGCAATGTATTTTGGTCCTAGATCATTCAGTGATTTATAAATGAGTAAAAGTACTTTAAAATCAATCCTAAATGTAACTGGAAGCCAGTGTAAGGACCTGAGGACTGGTGTGATATGCTCAGATTTTCTGGTTCTAGTCAGAATCCTGGCAGCAGTGTTCTGGATGAGCTGCAGCTGTCTAATGGTCTTCTTGGGAAGGCCGGTGAGGAGACCATTACAGTAGTCCACCCTGCTGGTGATAAAGGCATGAACAAGTTTCTCCAAGTCTTGACTGGAAACAAAACATCTAATTCTTGCAATGTTTTTTAGATGATAGTATGCTGATTTAGTTACTGCTTTGACATGACTACTGAAACTAAGGTCTGTCTCCAGAATCACACCAAGATTTCTGACTCAATTTTTAGTTGATGAACATGATCACACTCTCCAGCATAAACTGAGAAGAGAATCTTGAGCATCAATAAAAAAATAACTGTGCAAAAAAATTAAAAATAAATAAAAAATCACATGATCAATGACACGCTAAAGAAATAAGAAGAAACAACGGTTTTGATGTTCACTTTACAGTTTTTCTCAGTCACTTTGGTGCATTTCTCAAATCAGAAATGAAATTCTCAAAACTACTTGTACAACCTCCACATCATCTAGTCATTTATACACATCATAAAACCAGTTTCTCATTCTTTTGAACAAGTTACGATTGCTTTTGTACATTCATGCAGTTGATTATGCACATTTATCTGCAGTTTCCTACATTATCAGTTGCTAATGTCATGTTACTCAAAATGTATTATATAGTTTTCTGTGCAATAGTCTTACCCCTCAAAACATCTAGTCGTTAGTTCATCGTATAAGTCACTGAATGCAAAAAGGTTCATCTAGTTGTCATAAACTGCCAAGCACATTTTTTTTTACACATTATTATTAGACTTTTTGTAAATTTGGCATGAATTGTGCAAGTGAATCTTGACTAATGAAGAGAATGTAGATAAGGCAATGATAAACCATTTCTCTGAAACAGCTCAAAGGTTCATCTCATGACTCTTCAGTTGGAAATCATACACTGTATAGACAGACACAAGAGTTACACAGTGGACTTATCTTTTTATTTTCATATTTGTGCCCATATTTCTTTTTTCCTTCTCTATATCACAATGACATTGTAAAGGTTTTTTTTGTTTGTTTGGTTTTTTTTTTGGTCAGACCACTAGTAAAAGTGTAACTAGGAATTCTATCCAGTCTCTTTCAATCAACATCCCACATACAGTAATGTGTAAATTTGTACTTTTGAAATGGATATATGGCATATATAAGCATATGGCATAATGTTCAATACAGTAACTGTCATCCAAAATGTTGCCATAGTTTACATCAGAACATCCCTCCAGAGTACACTGTTATATTGACAACATGACAAAGTAATTTGACTGTCTTATCCGTACACAGTGACACAAGGACTTGTCATTCTGATGGCACTGACATGTTCATTGACGCAGATATTTATTTTTGAGAGATGAACTAAGGATTTTGAGCAAGAGACTG